>RCWM02000134.1:0-187500 GCA_003667255.2 Euschistus heros | reverse complement strand
AACAAAAATTTATGTCTATAGGAAGGAAGGACAGCAAGTGTTTTGAATAAGAAGGTGATATACTGCTGAAGGATGATTAAACAAAATCTAAGGCTAGATTTGGATTCAGCTATTAGAGTCAGAAAGTTTAAAAAAAAAAAAAAAAAAAAGTTTTGTTGGCTTGGGTAATCAAGAATAGAAAATTTCCTTTCAACTAGGAACGATATTAAAGACAGTGTTCAAATCGAAACTCACGTCCGGTAAATAGCATGCCTTCATCCTGGCACACCCCGACGATCCAGGGGTAGTTGTGGTTTGCCTTTGTCGGCCAACGAGTCAGTAGAGCATCAGGATTATCCGCAGGTTCCAGAACTGGAGATACATTAGAGATTATTTTGGTATCCTAGAATATTATATATATTATTTAATTTTATATATATAAAATAAAACTTATTATTTTCCATTCTTAACGGTACTTATTCTAAAAACTCACATCTAGCATTAAAGACAAGTTGCCAACGAGCTCGATAGGCTTGTTTTGTAGGCATTTAAGAAGGCCATTTTCCTCACAACCTCCTGCTTTAGCCATACGCATGGCTTTTTGCCTGGCAACTCCTGGTATTAATATGGCCCCGGGTGTCCAACCATTTCCGCTCTGTGACACACAACCTTTGATTAGGCCTAAAACAAGAAACATTTTCTTTATTTGTACATGAACAAAATAATAATAATTATTCAAATCATATACACGACAGCATAAATAGTTTTTATTTATTTATTACGCACTTTAATAAAAGTTCTACATTGGAAGGTCTCGATATCATCTTCTTTTCTGAAATAGAATACGTAGCAAGTTGAGATACTAGTGGATTTGAGTGGTTATGGAGTTTTCTATGATAGGATAGGTATCTGGTTTGGGCTAAATCAACAACATATGGAACATTAAGATCTTTATGGATGAGTTTGTTTGTGACAAAGTAAGGAGCATGTAGGATTTATGTCCAAATAGGTCCGATAACTGTTATGTAAATGAGTCTTTTGTAGTAAATCGGGAGTTTTTAACGTTTGTCCAGTGAATGTTGAAGAAGTCGAAAACGACGAGCAGTTTCCTGTCGTTTTAGTCTTGTACGAAGATTCCAAGTTAAATGTGTGTCCTGTTGAAGTCCTAGATTGCGGATCTGTTCAGCAGGGATCATAATGTTTAGAAGCTATATTGATTTGAATGTAAAAAAAATAATTTTTAGAGACATAACAAAACCGACTTCAAGATTAAACCTACATACACAAACTTAAATAAAAAATAATCTTTTAATTGCATCAAAACAAAAACCATTAAATGAAAATCAACGAAATTATCGATGCTTATATACCTATTCACAATTTATGACTAGTTATCTTTGGAGTCGGTGCCAGCCAAGAAGGGCAGTTTAATCCTGCCTTTACAATAAACTTCCGAATGGCCGGAGACAGCGGTGTGGCGGTGATGAAACAGTGGGAGGATCTTTACGATTACAATTTCTTTTCAAATTCTGTTTGTTTTGGTTGGCACCGACTCCAAAAATAACTGATCATAAATTGTGAATAGGTATATAAGTATCGATAATTTCATTGATTTTCATTTAATGGTTTTTGTTTTGATGCAATTAATTATAGCCACTGTAAAACCACTCGCGTGAATAACTAATAAGTGACTGGTGTAACTATTAACTGAAAAGACAACAATGACAGAAAACAGGAAAACAAATTACACATGAAATTCTTTTAATTTGAGTTCGAGTTATAGGGGCGATGACTTCTAATAGTTCTTTACACAGAGGTGGTCCTAGAAGTTCTCTCTTTTGAACCCTATTTTCAGTTCTACTACTTATTTTCTATACAATTTTTTTTCACGTTCTTTGTCTGAAATCGTCTCATTGAGGTGAAATTTAAGTGTAATGTACGTCCGACCACAGATTTTGTTCGACTTATTTAAGAATTTAGCTTATCGAAGTACAACACATCGAGAGTTGACTGTATATGTAAACTATTTTTGTTAATAATTTAGATTTAGTTACCATGGAGATTTTAGATAATCATAATCATAAATATGTTTAAAAATATCTAATATATAAAATTCTCGTGTCACAGTTTTCGAAGCCATACTCCTCCGAAACGGCTTGACCGATTTTGATGGAATTTTTTGTGCTTATCCGGTATCTATGAGAATCGGCCAACATCTATTTTTCATCCCCCTAAATGTTAGGGGTAGTTCAACCCTAAATTTTTTTTTTTTTTTTTTTTAGACAAAATTTTAAATTACTATTTTTTTTATGATACAACATACAAAAATTCATACAATCCTCAATTTTCACTCTTCTAGTGACTCCAAAAGCGTGAATGATGGCTGTGTTTAGAGTGGAAGAATACTAATGTGAATGATTTCAAAAACCAAATTGGTCGGTAATCAGGCTCCAATGAAGCTGCTTGTATCCTTTGGACTACCATTTAGCCATATAACACTACACTCACTGCATTTTTTGAATTGTGTAATCGTGCGGATGATTTTGGTGCCTTGCAACGAACACTAACTCTCTTCAACAAGTCCCACGCTAGTTCACATGGGACTCAAACAAAACACTGTATGCCCCGCAAGCAAGGCTCACCAGGTGCTGCATGTCTCATTTATTTTAAATCAAACAGCCTTGGGGCGATTATTTGCAGTCAATCCAAGACACCCTGAGTGCTTTTTATCTGCGACTGTTGTTGGTTAATGTTACTGGCCCATTATCAATTTCAAGATATACGTAAACACGTGCATGGGCGACAATATCCAACGGAGATATATTGTCCTCGTGCTTGCTGGAACACAACCAGTAATGCATGCTTGCTTGAAGTCTGCATTGAACTGTACAGCAATACAATTTCCGTCTACTATTCGCTATAAGTGTTGCTTTGTTTCCCCCATCCCGCTCATCATATCATTATGGGAAATCACAAAGATTTCAATGAACTGATGATATATTGCATCAACATCGTATACATGCCATATCTACCCATAAATTCAGCTACGAAAATGTACCATGAAGCATTATTGGCTATTGAGGTCTTTTGCAGTTGTCATTGCCACTTACCACTTAGTACAATTTCGGTATGGACTTCGCCAAACTCGAACTGCATCTGATTTACTGATACACTGAAATGATCGTGAACTGCAGTAAGCAGTATGGTAGAAATGGCAGCGATTGTTGCGCCGCAATTTCCCACCTACTCAATGAGAACAAAGTAACCATTTATGATCGCATTATACTCGCAATTTCAGCTGTACAAGGTGGTTCTTCTTCCTTTTGAATGCACCGGGTGGAACTGGCCAAACATTTCGCTGAAGTATGCTCTACCGATCTAAAAAAGAATCATCAAAATTGATTAAGAATTGATGGAGGTTCTCAACTCATCTGTATTTTTTCATTTTTTTTTTTTTTTATTTTATTTTGTATGTTACGCGATTACTTCTTAGGCCAATTTTTGAAATACGCTTACCATTTATCTTTTCTTGGGGGACTGAACAAATAAAATATAGTTCGAAGAAGCCCCACCAGCGCTTCCGCCAATAACGGTTATCAAATTTGGATCGCCTCCAAATGCACTTATTTCTCTGTGGACCCATTCCAAAGCCAATGCTTGGTCTTTGAGACCCATATTTCCAGGAATGACATTGTCCTCTGTACTGAGAAAACCTTTAAATAAATAATGATAATATTATTAATGATAATAAAAGCTAAATTATAAAATAATAAAATATATAATAATAAATTAATATTATACCAATAGATCCAAGCCGATAGTTAGGAGCGACGAAGACTACATCTTCGTCCATAAAAAATCTGGCTGAACCAAAATAACCAGCGGAGCCTGAGTTGAATCCACCTCCGTGTATGCTGAAGATAACTGGGTATTTTCCAGTTATCTGCAAATATATTATATTTTTCCTAACATTAGATCTTATAACATATGATCAACAATTCATTCAATAATACTCAAACTACAGTCCTAAAAATTGAAAATATCTGACAAAGGCCTAACTGGAAGAGTGGAAAACATAAGCCGAATTCGGTTATAATACAAATTCAACTCAAATATTAAAGTGGTTTGTAAGTTTAGTATAACGAGGAATATTGGAATAGAAAGAATCTTAGATGCAATGGTTGAACCGTTAGTGAAATGTAATCTTAACACTATTGGTATTTAATGAAAAATTAAAACAAAAAAGGTTGTTATTATCGCTAAAATACGTTTATTTCTAACACCTAACTTCACCTGTATGTATCGGAATCTTGCATCGCAATTTTCACCTGTTTCCAGCTATCTGAATTATTTTGAAAATTTGCACACGTGTGAAGGACCAAGAACAATACAATAATTGCACAACTTGGTTTTAATATTCTGACTTAGTCCAGTCTAAATACCCCCAAAGGGGTGCTGCCTTGTAAAAGGTGGAGTAGTCGGTTTTATGATTTAGTATGTCCTAGATGTGTCCTGAGAATAAAATGTGACTACATTTGATAAGGGGAAAATTTTTCGGGGGCAAAAACCCGACATTTTTGCACTTTTTTCAGAGTTTTGCGAAAAGCATTTAAGAAAATACTTTAAATCGAAAAAAGTGTTATTTACAAAATTTATTAAAGTGTGCGTATAAAGACATCTCTTAAGCTGAGTTTGATTTAGGCGTTCAGTCACAATCGATTGTCAAAAATTGACGTATTCAGCTAACTTTTTCAAAAAGTTATTTGTAGTCATGTTTATGAGCCTATATTACAAAAATGGCTAATCGAATCAAAAATATTATATACTAATAGCTGTAGATCATTCTATTTTGTGCAAGATAGGATTTTTAATGTTTGTTTAACAGTTTTTCAAAATTGTGTTGAATTTTGGTAAACTGTGTAACTGAAATTGCAAAAAAATCACTTGAACTCCAAAAATAAAAAGGTCTGACTGCTGGACATTGATCACCACCCTTAGCTGTAAATGTAGTAAAGGCTTCCTCGAAATGGCTTTGGGTTTGAGCGGGTGAGAAAGTGTTGAAAATTGTTTTGAAAACTTTTAAACGTGTCAAGGACCTATGACAGTACAATTATTTCACAACACTGTTCTAATGTCCACACGAGAACGATGCGAATAAAAGCCAATAGTTCGGAGTAGTGAACAGCTTCCAGTACCTTGGATCCACAATAAATGATCGACTGGATGAGGAGAAAGAAGTAAAGAAAAGGATTGTGATGGGAAATAGAGCGTAATTCGGCTTGTCTAAAATTCTGAGGAGTCGACAGACCAGAAATGCCACGAAGGATGAATAAAACACTGATTAAATCTGTGGTAATCTATGCCAGTGAAACCTGGACCACTGAATCGGTTTGAGAGAAGAATACTTAGGAATATTCTGGGACCTGTACGCCAAAATGGAACATGGCAGAGAAGGAAAAATAAGGGCCTGTACAGCAAATACTAAAACCTTAATATTTCGGAGAGCATCAGGATCCTGAGGCTGAAATGGTTTGGTCACCTAAGGAGAATGGAGGACAATAGGATACCAAAGAAAATCTACGAAGGCACACCAGGTGGAAAGAGAAGTAGGGGGAGACTCAAAGGCCGCTGGGGAGACAGTGTACTCCAAGACATACGGCAGATGAAAATGAATGGGTTGTATGCGATGGATAGGGATAAATGGATGGCAGAAATTAAAAAAGCCAGGGGCCGCTGTATGTTGTCTGTTGAGCTAGAAGAAGAAGAAGAGGAGATAGTAATGATTCTGGTACCACATATGTCACTCCAGCAATTTAAATACAAGAACATGATTGCTCGAAGTCAATTTGTTATTAAAGCGTGTTTTTTTTTTTGTATTTTTTTTAATATAAATTATTTTATTATTTTTTAGTCTCCAAATGATTTCAATACAATTTATGATCAAGTTCGATATAAACTTATATAATATGAATATATAAAATATTATATAAGTTTATATCTAACTTGATCATAAATACTATTGATATCGTTTGGAGACTAAAAAATAATAAAATAAATTATTAAAAAAAAAACAAAAAAAAAACACGCTTTAATAGCAAACAGAACTAAAAAATAAAATTATTTTTATTTCATCTATCTCGGGATGACACTGGACGCGAAACTCCGATGGAAAGAACACGTTTTAATGAAAAAAAAAAAACTAATACAACTCAATTTGAGTTATCAAAAGTTGTATTGGTTCCTAGGCAGACAATCCAAAGTGTCTGTAAACAATAAAATATTGATATATAAACCGAAGTCCTTAAGCCAATCTGGACATATGGAATCCAGCTGTGGGGATGCACGAGGGACTCCAACAGAAAAATAATGCAAAGATTCCAAAATAAAGTGTTAAGGGGCGTCGTTAATGCATCTTGGTACATCAGGAATGATGATCTTCACAGAGATCTTCGGGTGCCAACCATGGAAGAGGTAATCCAAAAATACGCCCAGTCGCATCAGGATCGCCTGCAAGACCACGTCAACGCCGAGGCCGCCCATCTCCTGGACTCCAATGCACTGGTGAGGAGGCTAAAGAGAAGGAAGCCCCATCAACTAATATAGGGTCATGTGTATCACCTTCAAAGCTATTGACATTTGAAGCTGTTTAATTTTGAAAAATAATACTATATTTTATTTATATATATTTTAGTTGTTTATTTTTATTATTATTATTAGAAAAAAAAATTGCTAATAAGCTCGTAAAGAGCTTGATTGTAATATAAATAAATAATAATAAAAAAAAAAAAATCAGGAAAGTTTGTGTTAAGGCGATACAAAAACCAGATAATCGATTATGATTAACTAATTTGGAAACAAAAATTGAAGAAAAAACTTATTATTAATAAAGTAATACGATATTTTGGAATATTTGCATAGTTTGGAATATTTATTTTTATACACTGGAAATATAATTTTCTAAGCAAGTTCTGTGAAACTTTAGTAAGAATATTTTTGAGCTAGAGAAAATTTCAGTTTTGCTCAATCAAGATACTACTTAAAGTCAATAACATAAACCAGGACATACATTGGGTGTGAATACATTGAGGTAGAGACAGTCTTCTTCACCAATGAACGGTGGTCCTGATTCATATTGATTCTTCTGGAAACAGGTTGGAGTGGGGACAGTTGCATCCAATATCCCAGTCCAGTTGTCTGCTTTCAGTGAAATCTATGAAAAAAAAGTGTTAATAATAAAAATTATTTAAAATAAATAAATATTTATCTCGATATTTTACTATAATGTAATATAAAAAATAATTATTATGTAGTAATAATTGTACATTTTTTCTTGATTTCGTTGGGAAGATAAATATTAAAAAATATTAAAGAGGTTCTTTTGTGGATTATTGCAAATATAAACTCTTTTAGAATTTTTAAACAACTTTGTTTAAAGATCATGAAGAATTGAAACGGTCGAAACATAAAATAATGTACTTCAAAGAAATTTACAATTCAAATGTTTCTCAGTACTATCACACTTAATCATAATGTTGAATGAATCATTCACAAAATATTAATAACAAAACACTACAGATAAGGCATGATCTGAAAAAGATTTTAGAACGGCAGTCTGAGTATATGATTAAAAAATTTTTAAAAGTAATCTTAATATCTGACATATTATTAAACCCATGGCTTGTTATAATTTTATAAAAAGGATAAACCTTGTCAGCTTAAAAAAAAAAAAAATTAATCGCAGAATTCGACAAAGTGTCTAATTGTCTCCTATCTTATGGATGGCTTGCCTACGAAATAAATTATTTTATCACGGAATAATGTCTCCGAATACTAATCGATCATGTCAAAATAGCAATCGATTAATCTTTGAACCTATATATTCTATTTGGATTACATATCCTAAAATATGCCTATTAATACGAAAAGGATTCTGAGAACTGAAAAAAAAAAAAATAATAATATACAATAACATTTTAAATTAAATGGTGTTACAATCGTCAAGGCCGTTCCAGCCTGTTTACGTGCCCAGAATACCTTTTATTGATTCACTCCGTGTTCCGAATTATTTCGATGTTTTAGTCGCTATTTTTCGAAGATTCGAAGAAGACATGAGACATGAGGCACTACAATCCTTGAAGGGTCTTGGGTTCAGCACTTAGGTAAGAGTGTACTGTTACTGAGCCAACGGTTGTGAAAGGAGGAGATTTGGCCGAAATCACGCTCAACCGCTAGGTTTTTTCCCCATTTAATGGTACCCAACTTTATAGAGGTTCGGTGTGCCCTACCGGAGTTCCAAATCCCGATGTCAATCCACGGCCAATTGAACAAAAAATAAATTTTCTGCCTTCAAACGGTCTCGAACTCGGGAAGCATGGTAGTCAAGTGCCTTACACGCTGTGCAATGTGGAAAGAACAAAATATAAACCCATACAGAAACTAATTATGGAACATGTTGTTTACATGTTTTACACTTTCACACATTAAAGAAATAAGAAAATATATATTTATAAAACACTAAATTCATTGTTAAACTCATGTTAACTTCTCTTTCACCTTTTTTCATTTAAGAAGACGAAATATCAACATAAAACATTGAGCAACACAATACTAGTTGAAACTCTAGAAATAGATGTTCACATGTGAGGTTATAGGAAAGAGCTATCGATAAACGTGAAACTTGAATTGAAGCGTTGGAGCCGATCTCGTAGTGCAGTGCAGGTCGGGTGGTTTCGGTTGAGCACATCGTCGGTAGTGATAACAATTAGATTGTTAAAAAAATTAGTGTTTTGTCAAGGACGAAAAATCGTCAATCTACTCTCCTATTATTGCATCATAGAAAGCTGTTTGAAAGGGTAGTTTACAGTGCTTTACTCACCATAAACCTTCGATCACCTAAAGGTGGCTTGGCGTAAGGTATCTTGGTGAAGGACAAGAAGTCTTTACCATCTCTAGACTTGAGGACCTTTCCCTTCATGGTGCCCTGGGAGGTGGCCACCAGAGGGCTCTGTCCTAGGACGATCTGCCCCAAGGCTAGGACACTCAGCACTACCGTTAACATCTCCACAGTGTTAGAGAGTATTGTGTTTATCTCGCTTATATATTAGCACTTATCACGTTATCTTCAACGATTCCTAATGTATGACATATACACTACATGAGTAGTTCCGTAATACTTCGCAACAGTCTGCAATGTATTATGGGTGCGTAATATAATGTTTATTAATAATTAATTATAAGACGGCGAGATGAAAAAGGGCCGGCACTCCTTTGAAGTCTGGAATAGGAGTGTTAAGCCACAAAACCCTTCAAAGGGGATCTGGGCCAGGCAAAACTAGACCAAACCTTCGAAATGACTGGCGCCATTACCTGAGAATATTTGTCCACAAAAGTTACTGGAGACTTAGAACATTGTGAAGAAAGAAATGAAAACTTTTAAACAAAGAAATCTAAAAATGAAATGGGAGGGATAAGTGTGTATACAGGGTACCCCAAGTCATATGGGACCAGGTACTTTTTTCGAGAACAAAGCAAGATAGAAAAAAAGTTAAATGGAAACTCCCCTTTATTTTTTATAACGTATCTTTTGCTACCAACAATGCATTTTGTTTTTTTTATTTGGAAATACGAAATATTGGATTCAACTTTTTTTTTTTTTTTTTTTTTTTTTTTTAAATACGATTATATTGTTTTCTCTAAATAATCTGAAAGCCATATTTTTTAAATGGATTTTAAGACCTTTTCAAGAAAATCTGTCGAGAACTTTCCGAGATACGATTTTTTGAAATAATTGGGAAGTGATGGCTACATTTTCATTTTCCCCCTCGTTTATTAACCAGACTTTGGACTGGCTTTGGTAGAGTTAAAAAATTAAACTAAACGGGATTTTCCGCCAGTAAAACATCTGTAGATGCTAAAAATGTGATGCAGCGTTCAGCGTCTCCTTCATGCAACCCCTGAACGACATTAGCACGGTATGGGTGATACCCGTGCTTATGAAGAACTCTCGCAATCTTATTTTTCGACAACAATATCGGCCAGCAGTAGCTCTCTATCGCCAACGATTTCCAGAACGACGCCACCCACGCTGAGGACCGGGAGGCGATTTAGAAAGAGCTCCTTTGATGGAAGAAGATTTAACCTGATCAAGACAACCGAAAACTGGGCCAGACCAACCTCAAGCATCCACCTTAGACCCTAACCCGATTGATAAGCAAGATAAGCACCCATGTATTTAGTTAGTAATGATTATATTCCTTTTACATATTATCTGATCATTCAATCTTTTCTCTCTGATAGATTTTTTTCTGTCCAAAAAGGTTCAGAAATCTCCTCTATTTATCCAGTAAAAACCGGAGTACCACAGGGGTCAATACTAGCTCCACTGTTATATATTATTTACACTCACGATATGCCACTTAGCCCTCAAACATTGACTACAACATACACTGATGATACAGCAATATTAACTAGAAATAAAGACCCCACAATTGCATCATTAACTCTTCAACACCACTTAACAATACTACAAGGCTGGTTCAAACAATGGAAAATAAAACTAAATTACACCAAATCACAGCACATAACCTTTACACTCAGACAAGACTCTTGCCCACCTGTCTTCATCGGCAGATTCAGATTGGCAGTTAGTATGAACCTATAACATGATGAGACTGTATGCAAATAAAGGTAAAGTGGTAAATAAGATATTGTATTGAGAATTGTACAACTAATTAGTTTATAACATGCAATTATGTAAATTAATGTACTTGGTAAATATTTTAGAAGCCTGAAGATGGGTCTGGAGTCCTGAGACATATAGCAACATACTTATGAATAAACTAGGAGTTGTGCCAAAAAGAGTTGTACTCTAATATTTTTTCAACTTTGTTTATTTCGGATATTCATAATTGTTAATTTTATTTAAACAATATAAAATCATACAGGTTAGCGGGGAAAAAAGAAAATAACGGTATAGACGGTCAGCAGAATTAAACTATTTAATTTGAAATTTTACGTGCCCCTGGCTGCAAATTATTAAAGTGTTAAACTACCCGTATAATACTTATTAAAATAAAATATATAGATATAATTATTTATATAATTTTATTTACAGAAGCTATTGTTATTTTCTTATCTTCAGCTAATATTTGTGTGCAGAATGATGAAAAAAACTGGAGCGATTGGAATTTCAGGAGATTGTTTCTGTTACTGTTCAATGTCGAGAACAACGTTCATTTTTGGCTATATACCAGGTAAGCGATTTTAAAATTTTATTTTACTAACAATGTAATTAGTTGGATAATTTTGTATACACTGATAGAGCTGGAGGAAATATTGTATCATAAAACATCATAGTCAACTTCTTAATTCATTTAAAATAGCTTCACTCCTCTTAAAACATTTATTACATACGAGCATGTTTCGGGACCAACTTGTTCCATCTTCAGGGTGAAACAATGTTCAACAAATATCTTTCATTTTCATATAAACAATACATCCAAATGAATCACTTAAAACTTAACAATCCATCAACAATAAGAACAATAATATAATTTACCTAAGATTCTTCTGGTGTGAAAATTATATTATTGTTCTTATTATTGATGGATTTTTAGTTTTAAGTGATTCATTTAGATGTATTGTTTATGTGAAAGTGTAAGATATTGTTAAACATTGTTTCAGTCTGAGGATGGGACAAGGTGGTCCCGAAATATGTAACTATGCAATAAATGTTTTAAGAGGAGTGAAGCTATTTTAAATGAATTAAAAAATTAAATAAATACTCCTTGATAGAAGAAATAAAAAAAAATAGTCAACTTCTTTTATAAAACGCATAATTATTCTAAGAGCTGATTGGAACCCGACAAATACCAAGACAAAAACAGAGCCCTGAGCCCGCAAGGAAGATAAAGAAGCGTCCTTATCGTTTGAGGATTGTGGATTCATTGAAATGGCTATGACTTTTACATTAGAAGTTCCCGATGCCATCTTCTTTTCACAGATCATCAAATGATTCACAAATGGATTATAATGAATAGGACGTTTATCATGAAAGTATAGGTATCTCGTTAGGGTCAAATCAGCAACATTGGAGGCACTAAGATACTAATGTATTTGTTATGTATGAAAAAAAAAAAATTAAAATAAAAATATTACGACGGAATATGGATTTTAAGGAATGGATAAGGTATGAATTATATAGTTTAGTAGAGTGTTCAAAGCTCAACTAGTCCAAACAAAACTGAAAATCACCAGTTCTTAAAAAAATCTTATGGTTCTAGATTTTGGCGTGGTTGTTCATTAGTGTTCATTCAGTACAAAATACTAACAGTACTGCCCACAAGGGAACGGGTCGACACTAAACCTACCGATATTTCTTTTATAACCATCTCTACCATAATTTCTCGTTAAAATAACAAAACAAGAGAGGACTGGATATTGAAAAAGATTTTTGATAAATTTTTATATAAAATCAATAAAAAAAGAAGCTAAATAATGAATGTTTTTTTTCTGTGAACTTCCGTTTAAAAGTCCGAAAAGGGTCATTTGACTCGTAATAGTAGGTTTAGTGTTAAATGTACATTTTAAAATTCTTTCTCAAATATATCCACTTATCATCAAGTCGTTCGATTCAATAATGACCGAATTCCAAAAGAATTAAGAGTTGAGTCGTCGGGTAAACGTCCTAGGGATAGACATAGGTGTTGACAGGAAGATTCAGTTAGGACTGTTCTCAAGGATTTGGGTTTGGAATGAATCGAGGGAGATTTGTAGTCAGAGGTTGGGGGTGTCGGCATCGAACCTTCGGGTTCTCTAAGCCTGTTATTTATTTAATATTTTATTATTTTATGTGGATTTTTCTTAATTATCCTACTATTTAATAGAACAATGTTTAATGTCTAACGATTGTTGAAAAATATAGAGGATGTAAAGATCGAAACTTGTATAGTTGAGAGATTTTGGTAATATGTAAATACAATCTTATTAATATTATCATAAAATAAGATATCCGTATTGCTATCTCACTCTTGTTCAGCTTTCCAGTGTGAGGTCATAAGTTGTACAAAACACTGTTGTTAACAATTATACAGAAATCCAGAACGTTAATTGCATTGACTGGAAATTTGCGTTTGTCTAGTTTATGATTTAAATTATAGAAAGAAGGTAGAATAGAAATGGAAACAGAAAAAAGTCTGATGATGGGATCATGTTTCCCGAAACATGTAACATGTTTTTACTATTAATAAAGAGGAGTTGAATGCTTTTTATAATACTATTATTGATCAATATAAGTAACTCCTTCATTGAAGAATTTAATATAATGAGGTTTGATCTGGTTACATAATTTTAATTATTCTGTTCTATATGAAAAATTAACGTGAGACATTTGTCCCGACGGAGTCCTTGGTAGTGAATATGTTTAACCGGAATTCGTATAATATATTTTTTTAAAAACTGTTTATTGATATTTACAACTGTGTATACAGTTATATAGTTATATACTATTATATAAAACAAGAAAATTTGAGGAAAATAATTATAATGACATTTGATATGCATAAAAAACTACTCGCCAGTAGCACCTCAACAAAAGCCTATATTGGAAGGTTTTTTGGCCATCTTCTTTTCAGACGCCTCTGAGAATTATCGGGTATTGTGTACAAGTTGGAAGACTAGTTGATTCGAGTGAGTATGGAGTTTACTATGAAAGGATAGGTATCTGCTTTGGGCCAGATCAGCAATATATGAAACATTAAGATCTTTATGGATAAGTTTGTTTGTGAAATAATAAGGAGAATTGAGGGTTTTATTAAGGATTTCGTATTGTGAGGATTAGGATGGGGTGTTATTTATCAACCGACTTCAAAAAAAGAGGAGGTTCTCAACTCGTCTGTATTTTTTTTTTTTTTTGTTTTTGTGTGAGTATGTTACGCCTATACTCCGTCAATTCTGGATCAATTTTGATGATTATTTTTTAGATCGGTAGGGAATAGTTAAGAGGAGGTCCTATAAAAAATATTTTGAAATCAACGAAGCACTTTTTAAGAAAAATCAAAATAACAGTTAATAAAATCACTTATTAACTGTTTTTTTTTTTTTATTTTTCTTAAAAAGTGCTGCATTGATTTCAAAATATTTTTTATGGGACTACCTCTGAAGTATGCCCTACCGATCTAAAAAAGAATCATCAAAATTGATTCAGAATTGACGGAGTAATCGCGTAACATACAAACATTTTTTTTTTTTTTTTTAAATACAGATGAGTTGAGAACCTCCGTCAATTCTTAATCAATTTTGATGATTCTTTTTTCGGCCAGTAGGGCATACTTCAGAGGTAGTCCCATAAAAAATATTTTGAAATTAATGCAGGACTTTTTAAGAAAAATCAAAAAAAAACAGTTAATAAAAATCACTGTTATATAATCTTACATTTTAAACATATTTATGATTATGAAGCAATTTCAATTATCAATTTCAATTATACAGACAACTCTCGATCGATGTGTCAAACTTCAATAAGTCGAACATAATCTATGTACTAAGTACATTACTCGTAAATTTCACTTCAATAAATCTATTTCAGGCAATGTAAGTTCAACTGAAAATAGGGGTCAAAAGACGGAAAAAAAATACACTCACCACTAAAAAGTGAAAAATAAAAATAATTTTTAGAAAAAAAACAAAACCGACTTCAAGATTAAACCTACATACCATATATAGAACTAAAAAGTAAAAAATAACATTTTAGTTGCTTTGAAACAAAGAGAATTAAATAACAATCAACGAAATTATCGATAGTTATATACCTATTCACAATTAATGATCAGTTATTTTTGGAGTCGGTGCCAGCCAAGGAGGGCACTTCAATCCTGCATTTGCAACAAACTTTTGAATGGCACGAGGAAGCGGTGTGGCGGTGATGAAATAGTGAGCAATCTTTACAATTACCTATTATTTTTTTTTTTTTTTTTTTTCGGAATCTGTTTGTTTTTGTTGGCATCGACTCCAAAAATAACTTATCATTAATTGTGAATAGGTATATAAGTATCGATAATTTCGTTGATTGTCATTTAATTCTCTTTGTTTCTAAGCAACTAAAATATTATTTTTTACTTTTTAGTTCTATATATGTAGGTTTAATCTTAAAGTCGGTTGTGTTTTTTTTCTAAAAATTATTTTTTTTTAAAACAACTTCTTGTTAGTTTAAACATTTTTTTTTTGTATTTATCGTTGTTTTTTTTTTATTGATTTATTATTATTATTTTTATCGTTAATTGTTTGACTCACTTGGAACCCACATACTAGACTTAAAAGACAAGAACTTAACAGAAGATTCGGCCAACTATACCCCATACTATGCAAAACTTCAAAACTTTCATTAGACAACAAGTTTTTAATTTACAAGACTATCGTAAAGCCTATCTGGACCTACGGACTAGAAATTTAGGGATCAGCAAAACACTCGAACATCAAACGTATCCAATCCTTCCAATCCAAATTCCTGAGAACCATAACCAATGCCCCCTACTATGTCTCCAACAAAACCTTACATAACGATCTTAATTTACCTTTTGTCCTACAATCCATACCTGTCAAATTTTCAAAATCTCATTAAAAACTTTCCCATCATCCTAATCCACTAGCACGATCCCTATCTAGCTCCACTCACCCCTATAATCCTCCTCGCAGGTTAAAAAGGCAGTGGCCTCGAGATCTATTATAAAGTCCTGGCAATGGCCAGCTTCTCCACTCATGCTTTGAGTGACTGTGCTATAGCGCTCTCACTCAGCCTACATTGGTATTATCTACACCAGTGACGCAGCTGAGAGAGAAGCACTGGGGTCTCTCAGGACCTGGCTTGTCCCTCCATAAGTGGAGGGACAAGTCTCGTTGGGGGATCCCCCGAATTTGTATATATTGTAAATAAAGTATAAATGTATTTTTAAGATTTAATTTTTTTTTTTTAATTTTTTTTCTATTGTATTATATATTATAAGGAGATTATTTACTTATTTTATTTTATTCTGTATCTTTTCTTTGTATTTATTTCTTGTAAATATTGTGTGAATGGATCATAAGCCATCCATATTACTTATTGCCCACCTCGAGGCAGATCGTAATACTTTCTTTAAATAAATGTTTAAAAAAAAAAAAAAATTGTTGATTATTTATTATTGCTTTATATCTTTAAATAAACGCTCCTAAAAAAAAAAAAAAAAAAAAAAAAAAAAAAAAAAAAAAAAAAAAAAAAAAAAAAAAAAAAAAAAAAAAAAAAAAAAAAAAAAAAAAAAAAAAAAAAAAAAATTGCTATCTAAGAAATTAAGCAATGACTGAGCTCAAGAAACATCATACCAAACTGCTTACTCATTCCATATTATCATACGAGGAGGTGCTTACTTTCATTTCATTGTATCCACAGGACTAAAATGATTTCTTCAAGATAAGGATCTAATTCGAGACAAATCATTTGAACGAAAGTTATTGTTCAATAGCAATAATAAACAATATTAATGAATGAATGATTGAAAAAATAATCTTTATTCTGATACACATTGTTTCCTAAGAATAACCCAAATGTATGGTAAATAGTTTTCTTGTCTGGCTGCAAGGTTTTAAATAATAAAATCATACTGTTATTGAACACTTCTTCAGAATTCTCAATTTACAGTAAATATAGGTACCACCAGAGGTGGTTTATAGAAATTTGGCTTCAGCAGAAATGCTAGGCTGAGAATTTATAAAACACTTGTGAGACCTATCGACACCAGTGGATCTGAATGCTGGACGATTTCGAAAAACAATGAGTTGTTGCTCCTGAGGTTTGAAAGGAAAGCTCTCCAAAGAATAAGCGGTGTATTCTCGGAAGGAACCTGAAGAAGAAGATCCAACGCAGGATTATTACTAATTATATCTAATTTACTTTATATTGTATATTAAATTTCTTTTAAATTCCTTAATTTAATTTTAATTGTGTTTTTATTGCTTTTTTTTTTGTTTCTTAATTATATATACGGCAGCTAGGTCGCCATTAATTGTTCATTATAATTATTCTTAAGGGGCAATGGGCCCAGAATAAAATTTATTAAAAAAAAAAAAAAAAATACGAAAATGTAATAAGGAGCTGTCTGTGTGTTTTGATGATACCTTTCAGCAATCTAGCAGTTCCATTGGTCTGAACCATATAAAATATAGTAAGTACTCTGGCAATAATGGTAACATGGGGTAGGTATGTATACAATTAGTGTAGAAAAACTATAACTTATTGCTGATAACTCATTTGTTGCTGGATGACGAATTATCCTAAAATATTGTATATCTTAAGTGTTTGATGTTTTTCGAAATAACAAATAACGTTTTCTTAGAACTTTGTGATTCACTATTTCTCTCATTAAGGCAGTAAATAGAACTTTGAAATTTATTTTATTTTTCAAAATCAAAGTTCTCATCTTAGCAAAACATCTAATAAATTAAATTTGAAGTGTTCTCAACGAATACCGATGTTAGTTATTTATAACGATTTATTTTCATCTCATTTTTCTCATATTATTGCCAATGATTTTATATATTTTTTAAAATTTTGTAATGGATGTGTTTTTTGTTAGGGGATCTATTCTTTTTTGGTGTAAAGTTTTTTTTTTCCACATTAATTTGGACAAGCATTAGCTCTATTGATGTTACTCGGATCAAAAATTTGACAATAGTTTTTCGAACAGAAGTTTAATGGAGAATATTGTTAGTTATTTAACATCAGTCGCTAGAACCTACTGTTTAGAAGCGTTTTTGGTTTACGTTGCAACGTTTTTTCTCCCTCAAAAGTGTAACATTTTGACACGCTCTAGCTCTCTCTATTGGTGTTGCTGAAATCGAAAATTTGACTACAGTTTCCACATCGCAAATTTAATGCAGAATATTTTTTTTTTTTTCTTCACGGAACGGCCTATTGGGACCACGCCAATATCACGAGAGTAGCACTTGTTCTTTGCTTTTCGCCTGCTTCTTCCTCTTCCACATGTTTTTCATGAACTCTGAATGTTTGAGCTTTCTCTCCTCAGTCCATGCGTGACTCCTCCCGGGATGTTTCCTCTCCACAAGAACCCTCGCCCCTGCCAATATCTTCCTGTACTCGTCCCTATCGCGCCAGTCCTGGTCTCCCAGACCTATCTGGTTCAGATCACGTCTCAGTTGCTTAAGATACCCAATCGAGACTTTATAACCACGGATCTTCTCGAAGATCTGCTTGTTCAACCTTTCGGGGCTCATTCTCACCATGTGCCCATAAAACCTTAACCTCCTTATTTTGAAGTCCGACTCCATATCTGTTGTATCCTTGTAAATTTCTTTGTTTGATTTTAACCTGTAACCCTCTGGTGTTCTTCTGGGCCCATGTATTCTTCTCAGGACTCTCCTCTCAATTTTCAGGAGCTTTTCTAGACTGGGGAGGCAGGAGGTCTCCGTCCCGTAGAGAATCACCGGTTTGACGACTGTGTTGTAATGTCTTACTTTGGCCTTGGTTGACAGGTTTTTCTTTTTGTAAAGGTTGCTGGTGGCGAAACTCAGTCTTTCCAGTTTCGTGACTCTTTCCCTGAAGCTTTCCTTTTCGGATGCACTGCTGTTTATGATTCCCCCAGGTATTTAAAACTTTTGGTTACCTTTATAGATCCATACTTGGTCTCGACCCTATTCTTGGTGAAGCCCGAGTCTGTGGTCATCAGCTCCGTCTTTTCGAAGGATATCTGCAGACCAGTTTTCCTTGCTATTTCTGAGAGAGCGTTCACTTGTGCGATCGCCTCTTCCTCCGATTCCGACAACAAGGCGAGGTCGTCTGCGTACGCGAGGCATCTAACCTTGACATGTCTGTTCTTGGTCCCCAGGACTGCGCCCGCGCCATTGACTCTCCACAGCTCCTTCATGACCTTGTCCAGCACCACATTGAAGAGCACTGGAGATAGACCATCTCCTTGTCTCAGTCCCGTTTTTATCAGAAACGGTTTACTGCAGGGTTTGAAATCAATAATTATTTTTTCCAAAAAATCATATAATAATTATTATATTTGATTTTTAATTTAAAAATCATTCCTGATTTATAAATAAAAATTTTAATTGATTTTTGATGTTTATTGATTTGATTAAAAATTATGATTACTCACTGAGTGATATGGTATTGCATTAATAATAATGATTAATTTGCGATCAAAAAAATTTTGATCAGAAAATAAAAATCACCTTATACACAAAAATTGATTAATATGTTTGTATACAATATTAATGTACACAATTTCAATATTATATAGATATATATATATAGATATATATATATATATATAGATATATATATATATATATATATAGATATATATATATATTGTGACCAATTAATATGTGTTGGGGTCCAAGGGTACATTTTTTCTTTTATCCAACGAAATATCTTCCACTTAACTTCTCATCAATATATGTATTTACAATATTTACAAATCTAGGAAAGTATTCTTAACAGGAAACATCTGAGGTATAACATCAACTAAAATAATAAACAAAATCATTAATATTTATACAAACTTCATTACCCTATTCTATAAAATATAATACAATAAACTGTTAATTAATATTAGAATGCTTACCGCTGGCTTAATTATTTAAGTTAACATAAAGTGATCTGTCTATATTAAAATTATATTTATATGCTTTAAACCAGAGTTGGGCAAAATGTAATTGAAATAAATTCTATGAATTACGATTACACTATAATTGTAATCCCGGCCGGGATTACATTACATGTTACATTAAATAGAGAACGGCTCGTCCGATTTCAATAAAATTTGATAATTATGTTTCTTTCGTACTTATTAACGTATATTTAGGGTTCTAACAGTTTTATTAATTAGGGGGGAGGGAGGCTATTTTTCCTCCCCACCCCACTAATTTATAAAACTGTTAAAACCATAAATATATGCTAATAAGTACGAAAGAAACATAATTATCAAATTTCATTAAAATCGGACGAGCCGTTCTCAATTTAGAAATACCCCCCCCACTCCTCTCTCTAAGAAATATAATGAAGATGGCGATATTTCAAAATCTTTAACACTAAAAGAAAACTTAAATATAAATGGTGGAGGTCTAAACTGATATTCCGATATTTATTTGGCTATTTAATGGAAGAAATATTATAATCGAATTAAATTTGCAAATCATTCATTACTTAACTTACAAGAAATAGTAATCCGTAATTCAACTATGTAATCCGTGATCGAATTACATTTAAGAATTACATTGTAATTCCCAATTGAATTACTATTGCTATAGTATTGAACTATTAAACTATTGATATAATTTGGTGACTAAAATTAAGGGAATAAATTATAATCTAAAAAGAGAGAGAGAGAGAGAGAGAGAGAGAGAGAGAGAGAGAGAGAGAGAGAGAGAGAGAGAGAAGAGAGGAAAGATTTTTTTTTTTTTTTTCCCCCTCATCCTCCATTTAATATCATAATGATTTAAATATCATTCCGCCATCTTAAAACAGTTAAATAGTCTAATATTTAAAAAAAGTGTCCTTTTAAGATCCACCATCTTAAAATCGTCGAATATTTTAAAACAGTATTCTTAAGGACGAAAACTAATATCTAATTGTGGATGGAGAGAGTGGCCAAGGATGTCCTTCGGCCTCAAAAAATCGTCAGATCCTGGCAGATCTGTAAAACAGTGTCCTTATAACAGGAGCCATCTCTTAATCCAGCCTCCCGTAGAATGAGTTAACAACGAATGAATATCCTTCCGCCATGTTAAAACAGTTAAATCGTTAAATATATTTAAAAAAGTGTCCTTTTAAGGTCCGCCATCTTAAAACCGTCAAATATTTTAAAACAGTATCCTGGAGGACAGCAATAGCGGAAGTTATCCTTCGGATAACTTAAAAAACCGTTAAAAACATATTATCCTTAAGGACGAAAAAGCTTATTCTAATTGTGGATAGAGAGAGTGGCCAAGGATGTCCTTCGGCCTCGAAAAAACGTCAGATCCTGGCAGATCTGTAAAACAGTGTATAATCTAATTAAATAATTATAATAATAGTATAACTACACCTGAGCACTTGGAAAAAATTCTGATTTTAAAACTTAACTCTTCTAGCTCTACGTAGTCAGGCAGTTTTTTTAAAATATTTTAAATTCTATATATTCATAATACATAATACAAATACATACATATAATCATATATATACATATAATTCATAATACATTTGTAAGCCAAAATTTGTAATGGATTTCAAAAATAAAGATGTTCTGTGGGTAATAGTTGACTATATTATTCTCCACCTACTACTCCAGACTCAAAAAATATCATGGAGATAATTCAAAAAATTAACTTTCTGATTTAGAAAGGAATTACTCAAAAATAATTATTATTGTTGATTGAAAAAATTTTGTTCAAAAATAATGATCAGAATTTGATTTTTATAACATATGATCAAAAATAAAAATCGATCATAATAAAAATCATCAAATGATTTTTAAAATTCCTGATAAAAATTTTGATCGGATTTGATTTTTATTTTTATGTTTTTTAATTATCGATTTCAAACCCTGATAATAAGAATACTCCCCCTTCCCTCTCTCAGTTTGTGCTTACGATTCTGATTATCTTTATTTTTCCCAAAATGGCGCTCGGATTACAAAGGTTCGGATTATCGAGGTTCTTCTGTACTTGAATTTAAGAGTTAAGTGTGCTCCTTGAGCAACATATTTCCCGAAAGAAAAACTAGCATTTCTGCTTTCCTTTGGCTTAATCTTTAAGAAAACCCTTGAGTTCTAGGAATTCCGAATTCAATTTCAAAAGAACTCGACACTGGAAAGAGACAGATCAGCATAATTCCGAGAGTTTCAAAGCATGAGTGTAAAAAAGATCTATCGATTGTCGGCACTATCGATAGCGACCATCGATAGGCATAACCTATCGATATATCGATAGTAACTATCGACTATCGCCCAACCCTAGTTCCAACTGCCAACAAATTCTTTTCTTTTAGTCTAGAACCAAGCAATTCAGCTTTGTTCTTTTGTTAACCCAAGATCCCTAACTAAGTCTTAACGGCTCAATCTGAGTAAACAGTTTAGGCTCTATATTTGCTGAAGCAGATTGGAACTCTTCATCATCTTCCTCATCTATATCTAAATCTGTTTCAGCAGTTCTGCCAACTCTTCTAAATCCAGCACAAATTATTTTACAATTTTATTTGTAGTGTATAAAAGCTATTAAATTATGCAATAAATAAAAAAAAAATTTAATATATTGATGTGCAAATATGAAGAAATGGTAGGTGATAAGGCTTAATAAGTGTCATATTTGGATTTAGCACCCTAAAAAACAGAATAATAAGGTGTTTTAAGTAAAAAAGTTTTTTCATCGTTGGCCTGTGTTATTTATGTTTTGAATATTGTTTGGTTCTAATACGAGGTGGAAAAAATTTAGGTAAATCATTGAATATAAAAGAAACAAATTACTTACTGATCTCTGGCGAAGTCGACCAACGTCTTGACTAAAAGCTTGGACAGAGCAGTATCTGCAAAGCTGGGCCAGCCTTGAATCTGGTAAGGCACTTCGAACAAGTAGGGCATTTCTGCAGCATGTCCAACTCCTATGGCTGCATTTTAAGTACAAAAAGAACTCTTGTGAAATGTTATTTCTCATAATTATTATGATAATAATATATAAATCGAATGCATTATATTTACAGCTGATTACAAATTGTCCAAAGCTCATTAAATTAATTATTTTATCTCTGCTTTAAGAGGCATATTCGAGGGTAGTCTGAAATGTTTCCGACCTAACAAAGAGACAAGACATTTTTCTGATTTTTTTTTTTTTTTTTTCATTGTTTAACTTTGATGACCATCAAAGTTTACCGAGACGTTGGCAAGTAAATATGTTTGTTCATATCAAACATTACCTTTCCTTTTTTTTTTTTTTTTTTGACCGATCTCACACAACAGCCTGCTCTTGATTTCATCCATTCAACAAACATAACTTTCCGAAAATATTTGTTATTTAATTTGATTTACCTGGAACATTAGTCCTGAATGAAGGAAATTGTGGTCCTCCCGTGTAGTTGAACTTGTAGAAATAAGTCTCTCCAGAGTGTTTTTACTTAATCCCTTCATGGCCGGGTACACGAACATGTATTCCGTGAAAAACTGGAACGATAGATCCGACATTTAAACCGACAAAAATAAAAATAAATAAATAATACTTTAACTCAATGCTCTACGTATCGTTTAAACAAATATAGAATAGAATAGAATAGAATAGAAAATAAACTTTATTCTGGGACGATGTCCCCTAAGAATAATATAATGTACATAAATGAATACAATAAGTCTAGCTTTCCTAGACTTATATAGTGGAGTTCGAACACAAATACTAACGTTTCGAATAGCTCTCAAAGGTTCAACACCTTTTTTGAAAAATCTTTCCCTGATCTTTTGAACAGCATCAGTCCTGTTTTCCAGATTTAGTTCCGTGGTGATAGTTTTGTTGAATCCGTTAATAAACTGTTTTGTTTCTGCCTGATTCTTCATTTTAAACTCGTATTCTAGAACAATTATAAAAAAAACTACATCAATTTAAGGAATATGGCGGCGAAATATTTATTTAAAGCAGCTAATAGAACGCCAAGTGGTAGAGGATTGCAATTAGGTGTCGCAACGATTAAGATAACTTAATATACATGATGTAACCAGACTTTTGTCCATATCAAAATGGTACGCAATCTTATATGTTGCAATTGGATATATTTTTGTATTTGCTGTTATAATATGTTATATTGGTAGTATAACCACGAATAATATTTATTGTAATATAAACACTATAATATTTTTATGGATTTTCAAAAAATAATATTTTCTTAAAAATTAACAAAATAATTTGTCTTTGAATAGTTCTCTGATGCGGCTAGAGATAAAAATCAGAATTTACAAAAAAATCAGTTCTTATTTTGGTGTTCCAGGAGAAAAAAAAGACATTTGAAAAACAATGGAATATCAGTTCAGACCAATATTTCTTAACTTGCCAGAGCTGGAGATAATAATCTGAAATTCATACATGAAACACAGTCTTGTGTAGGTATATGTTTTAAGAAAATAAAATAATCTACATTCTAGGGAGGGAAAAACACAAACAGAAAATTCTTTTACTATAGAAACTATTTTTACTAATAAAAAAGCTGCAGCACTTTACTGGCAAACTAGACTGAAACAAACATTGGATCTCTGTGAACTGATATTTCTTTGTTTTTCAGTTAATATAATTTTTCTCTTATTAAAATACAGAAGAATTTTTTTTTTATACTTTTGAAAAAAATAATCTCAGATTTTTATCTCTAGGCCCAATCAAAGCAATTGAAAGAAAAAATGTACAATTTTTCAAAAAAATTGCCTTTTGAAAATTAATAAAAAATTTAGGGCTTTCATAATACAATTAGGTAATATTATTTGTGGTTATACTAACAAGATATGTATATCAACAAATAAATGATAGATTTTTTTTGTTATGTTTTTTTTCATTTATTGATATTTACAACTGTACAAAATGATATACAACAAGTAAATGTGTTGACAGTGAATACAATGGCATGGAGGAGGAAGCAAGTTGAGAAACTAACGGATTTGAGTGATTATGCAGCTTACTATTAAGGATAGGTATCTGGTGTGGGCTAAATCAGAAACATATGGAACATTAAGTACTTGATGGATAAGTTTATTGATCACAAAGTAAGGAGCATTGAGGATTTTTCGAAGGATTTTGGATTGTAAGGATTGGATACGAGATGGATTGGATGGTTTAGTAGAGCCCCAAAGCTCAACTCCGTACGTCCAAATAGGTCTAATCACCGTTTTCAGGTTTACGACGAAGTCGATAGATTTTACTTTCGATTTGTCCTGTGATTTTCATCTATATCTATTATGTTATATAAAACGACAAGTCATTTTTCGTTTTTGATCTCTAACCGTGAAAAGTACAAAACCAATCTGTATCAAATTTTAACCACACCTTCATAGTTTCAGGAAGGTTTAGCAATGATAAAATCTACTAATTTTGTACGACTGCTACTCAAAATATGAAGAAGCAGATGTAGTTCAGTCATTGGAGATTAGAAGGCTACGAGTTTAGTACTATTTTCGTTTTTATTATCAATATATGTAGCTGATTCATAAGCATCCCTCAGATGTTTCTTTTGCCAACATAAAAATATTTTATTTCATATTTATATGTTGTGAGCACTAACCGCAAAAACTACTGAACCAATCTGTATCAAAATTTGACCACATCATGATTATAGTTCTAGGATGGTTTAGCAACAATAAAATCTACTGCTTTATCATTGATTTGCTATCAAAAAAGCCATAATTATGTAGTGCGCAGTGAAGTCTGATAATCGACCGATAGGTGGCGAGCGCCATTTGAGAGAGGACACAAAGGTACTGTACCAATATTCTGCAAAAAAGTTTGTAATGATTAAACTATTAAACCCAACTATACCAAATTTGAAACTACAACTTCTTCATAGTTCTAGGAAGGTTTATAATAATAGTTAAAATATAGATTCTCGAGTGCCAGAAACGAGGCTAGCCAAACTGTCATATACTTTTATGGTTAGAAATTAAAATCCAACCAGATGGATCGACAAAATTATTTCTGGCAAATTGTATGTCTAATTATGCTTTCACATACTCTTCATACACCTAATCAATGCAATTTCAAACAGGTTAAAAATTACTGTTATCCGTGAAAATATCATTGAAGAAATACTGCTAAATTTCATACTTTAATAAACAAGATTTTAATCGATAAACAAATTTTATTCAATTATTAGTTAAAATAATCTAACAAAGTTCTTATTTATGCAAGTTAAATCTGCGAAGGGGTATGCTAGAAATACATAAAAACCTAATAATGTATTTAGTATTCGTATAGACCCACCATGAAGGGTAATCGCCTTACATGCTCCAACTATAGAGGCATATCCTTACTAACGTCCGGATACAAGGTCCTCTCGAATATATTATTCACACGTCTTCTCCCCTATGCCAATAGTCATCGGCCCCTACCAGTGCGGGTTTAGAAGCGGGAAATCGACAATGGATCAAATCTTCAGCCTGAGGACCATATTGGAGAGAGGATATGAATACAAGTTAAAGACTCACCATCTCTTCATCGACTTTAGGGCCGCATACGATAGTATTAACAAATTCATATTTTGATAGGAATAAGCCCAAAACTCATTAAAAAACCCTGGCAAATGAAATACTTAGTCACAAAATATACAGATTGGGATGAGGAAAAAGCATACCTGTTCTCTGATAAATTTCGTGCTCAGAAAAAATTTATTTCCATTCAGAAGATGTGAACCTTCTTTATGATAACTTTAAGCAAACAATGTACGATAACATATTAGAAACAGGACTAATGTACATAAAGCAGGTCACCCAAACTAATCACTACCCAATGCATAAATGGTTTGATCAGGAATGCAGTATATATAAAAGAAGACTGAAAAAGCTGCAAAGAACAATACAGAAGAATAGCTCACTGCCTGATTTTCTAACGGATTACCTTCAAGTTAGAGAAGAATACAGAAGACTAATAAAAAGAAAGAAGACGGATTTTCGCATACAAGTCATAACTGACCTGAGAAATGTGAGGAACAGCAGACAGTTCTGGAGAACTGTAAATACCCTGAAGCCATTTAAAAACCCGAGTAACGAAATTAATCTTGAAGATTGGACCAGCTATTACCGGACTTTGTATGGTCAAAAAGTTATCCAGGACATAAGGTTTTATTCTGTGTCGCATCTGCTGCTTGATATGGATATCTCATTGGAGGAACTACAGTACTATATCCGTGCCAGTAAAAACAGAAAATCCCCAGGCCCCGATAATATTACTTATGAAGTTATCAAGCATCTCAACCCTTCTTGGGAGCATTATCTGTTAAACTTATTCAACGTGGTACTGAACTCAGAAGAAATCCCACAATCATGGGCTAAAGCCAACCTTCACCTCCTCTACAAAAAAGGTGATAAAAAGGACCCAAATAATTATAGAGGAATAGCATTGCTCAATACGATTATGAAGTTATTTACCAGCATTCTGAGGAACAGGATTACGAGTTGGGCAGAAGCAGAAAAGTTGATACCAGAGGAGCAGGCGGGTTTCAGATCGGGCAGAGGATGTATCGACCATTTATTCACTCTGTATTCAGTAATTAGTATAAATCTTAGGACAAAAGGAAGCTATGTTTATGCAGTGTTTGTAGACCTCAGGAAAGCTTTCGACTCTATCAACCATATGCTATTATGGGAAAAACTTTTTAAACTTGGAATGGGAGGAAAAATGATCAGGTTACTAAAAAAACTATATGATCAGTCCTCAATGAGAATTAAGGGGGAAAGGGAGCTTTCAGAAGAGATTGACATAACCTCAGGCTTACTCCAAGGAGAAAGTCTTAGTCCTACTCTGTTTGTTCTATTTGCGTCGGACATTACTGAATTCTTTCGTACCCGAGGGGCTGTAGGTATTGGCATTGACCATGGTCACGATGTAATGTTGCTTTTGTTAGCGGATGATATCGTCATCCTTAGCAATACCTGGCATGGTGCACAAAGGAACCTCAACATACTTAGTGACTATTGCAATGAGAATCTGCTAACACTAAACCCAGCCAAATCCAAAATTTTGGTGTTCCACAAATCCCCAAAGATGAAGAAACTAAAGCCCCTACATTGGCAGAAAACACGGTTAGAATATACAAAGAGCTACACTTATCTGGGAGTGCCCTTTACCTCGTCAGGACGATTTGAGAAAGCTGCTGATTACTTTATGCAGAGGTCTTCCATTGCAATGACTAGGGTGTTGGAGATTTTAAGGAATGGCAGGAGTGACTCTTGGGAGACTAAAACCAGACTCTTTGACTCAAGTGTGGCATCAACTCTACTTTATGCCGCTGAAATATGGGGTCTTCGTTACCTGGAAGTAATAGAGAAAGGCCAAGTCAATTTTTTTAAGTCATTGCTTCAGTGGCCAAGATGTACGCCGAACTATATCACACGCCTAGAATGCGGGAAGTATCCACTCAGTGTTCAAGTGCTGAAAAAAGTTGTCAACTACTGGACAAAGTTGAGCTTGATGGAGGAAGGGCGCTTACCCAGGCAATGTTTTAATAGACTTCTTACCCTTGATGTATCTGAAGGAAAGTCTGACGAAGCATACAATTGGGTGACCCAAGTAAAATCGATTGCAGTTGAGTTGGGTTGCCAAAACTTGTTCTCAAGAGTACTACCCCAAGGACTGAGCACGTTTAAAGAAGACATCCTCGAAAAGATGAAGAACCATCAGTTTTCAAAAGATGTAAACAGAATTTTGAATTCCACCAACAACCCTAGGTATAGAAAAATATGCAATTTTAATATAGCAAGCCCGGAAGATTACATGCTGTTTCAGACAAATTTTAAGAAAATCAGAGTTGTGGGTCGCCTATGAGTCTCAAGCGGGGATTACCTAAAGGTGTTTATAAAGGACACAACACTAATTATGAAATCCAGCGAAGCCTGCATGGCCTGCGGTGGTTTGGTGTCGGATCCCTTGAGCCATTTTCTCACTCAGTGCATCAAATTTGAAGAGCAGAGGAAAATTCTTAGGTACATACATTTCTGAATCATTGTCTATAGAGGAAATCTTAAATGTAGATTGTATTCAAAAATTAAATAGACTATATTATTTTGTAATATGTTGTGCCATTGACTGAAAAGCTAAATGTTTTTTATTTTTGGAATAGGGTTCTGACTATGGTCTTATTGTGGTTCTTTTCTAAATTACTGGGTCACTGATTCTCTGATTCTCTTAACCTTAATTAAATTCAATAATGACTAAATATGACTTGGTGGGAAGTTATAAATCTGTAATCCTGTATACCTTGTAATTGCATTGATCTTGTTATTAAGTTGATAATTATTTTATTTATTTATTATTATTATTTATTTTATTATATATATATATATATATATATATATATATATATATATTTTTTTTTTTTTTTAAGGTAAAAGTGTCTAAACTATTTCTTTATATTTGTAGTACTTATATAATTTAATATTATCTTTACAAAGTCCTAGTGCTGCTAGACAAAAAAAATAATTGTTTTATTTCGTATGTTATTTGTACAAGAATTATCTTTTGCAAATAAATAAAAAAAAATATTGATTGATTGATCGATAGTATTAACAGAGAGGAGCTTTACCAAACAATGGAGGAATTCCAGATCCCTCAGAAGCTCATACGTATGGTGAGGATGACTATGAGCGAGGTTTTGTGCTCAGTATGCATCAACGGAGATCTGTCAGGAGAATTCCGAGCGACGAAAGGGCTACGGCAGGGTGATGCCCTTGCGTGCCTGTCGTTCCATATTGCCCTGGAGAAGGCCGTGAGGGAGTCGGGTATACAGGTTGGGCACACAATTTTCAATCGAAGTGTGCAACTCTTGGCTTACGCGGACGATGTTGATATTGTTGGCCGGTCTCAACGCACTGTCGAGGAAGCATTTCAGGCACTGGTGGCTCCCGCAAAGAAACTTGGACTGGAAGTGAACCAGACAAAGACTAAATATTTGGTGACCGAGGAGACGCCTGGACGCTATACAACAGTGACATTTGGTGACTACACATTCGAGCAAGTCACTGACTTCATATATCTTGGTTCGATGGTAACCCAAGACAATCGTACAGAAGTCGAGATTAGAAGAAGAATAATGTCTGCCAACAAATGTTATTATAGCCTAAGTAAACAACTTGGTCGACGCATCCTCTCACGTCAAACGAAGCTGCACTTATATAGAAGCATAATACGCCCAGTATCAGTATGTAAACCGGTCTTTGTATTATTGTATATTTTTTTATATTAATTTTTATTATTTATTATTTAACAGCTGAGAAAAACAAATTATACTATGACAACCTCTTTTAAAAGATAATTTATTAATTAAAATAAATATCTTTTGATTAGAATGATCGATAGATCAAGCAACAGTTACAAAGAATTCGGATCAAAATTATATTTGTATCGACTTACTTTCTTCACTAGAGTTTAAAAAGTCCTCTTGAACAATGGCTGTTGTTGTTTTTTTTCTTTTATAATATTCTTCTTTTATAATAATCTTTTTTTTTATCAACAATGTTATAAAGAATAATTTATAATCTAATCTAGGAGATTAAAAAAAACTAACATCAATATATGTTATTCTATTGTTATAATACTTTTATTGAATATAAAAGAAAATAATTTTTATTAAACTAATATTATTGCAGAATGTAAATATATAATTTATCATAAAAATTATATCTTTCTTATAAAAGGATCAGGCTTAACTTAATTCCTTGTATCATATTTCATTTTATTATTATTTATTTTTTAAATTTAAAACTAATTGGCATATTATATTATTTGTTTTATATAAAAATGGATCCATACATATTTAAGAAGTATATAAATATTTTGCAGTTTAAGAATACTTGGATTCATGCAATTTTGTTATTTCCATTTATAAGATTATATTTAATGTTTTTTGTTGATTGAAACATTCCATTTTGTCTGTTATATTTATTTGTCTATATTTATTCTACGATCAAATTGTATAATTTTCATCCATTCCTGTAAAGATTAGGAGCTACTTGTAATTAAATTTGCATTATATTGTAATAAATTTGCATATGTGCAATTAGTTATTTTATTATAAAAAAAAACTTTTCTTAAAGTTATGATTTGTTATAATTTTTCGTTAAATAGCAAATATATTAACTATTTATAAAAAAAAAAAAAAAAAAAAATGTTTTATTTATCAATTATTAACCTTATAAATGTGGTTTATAGAAATATAATGCGACAAATAAGTACAGAAATAAATACAGTTAGTTAAACCTGGTCAGAAACATAATAAAGATAAAATAATAATGTATCAATGATAATGTATACATAGATACTAATTAAATATATAGAGAGGGAAATAAGAGAACACTATACAAATGAAATGAGAAATATATTATTTTCCTACAGTGCTTAGTGTTATATATACAATAGAAGTGCCTAAATAGTATATTCAGAGTAACATAAATTTATATTAAGTGGAATCTAAATTCTGCAAATACAGTAGAAACTCGATAATTCCTCATGAGTGGGGGGATAGAGGGTGACGAAATAACGGAAATGACGAATTAAAGAATTTTGCTAGTAAAGTAACAAAAAAGAATTTTAAACTAAATAATTGTAATTTGTTTGCAACTTATTGAATGTAAAAACGATCAGATTAACATTATAAACATTGGAATTGAGTGACAAAAAAAAACACAAAAACCTTGGAACACAAACATTTAAAAAAAAAAGTTATATACATAAGTGTTTAAAATAGAAAAAAAAAGACACACATACTATATTTATTCAGTACGTGTCTTGAATGAAAAAACAGAAACTCTTTCATAATAAACACACACACAAAAAAATAATAATAATAAAAAAAAAATACCTGACGAATCAGAGAATAAGATGAATTATCGAGTGACGAAATAATGAGTTTCCACTGTAGTTATTGATGGGATTCCAGGAATGCAAGAGCATGTGTATCATTTAATTGAGTTGATAGTTAGCGTTAATATTATAATATTATTGCAGGATAAGAATGAAATACTGGAAATAGAGGTATCTAACTATTTCCAGGGATTTTGCTTTTCTGATATGAGGAGGAATAGAAATCCAGTGGATTGTTGAAAGGAAGAGGAAGGAGCATTGCAATGCAGAAGTTCTATGGGATGAAGTTTACAGATAAGAAAGAAGGCATCTCTGAATTAAATTGAAACAATTTGTACATATAAGAAGGATGAAGGGTGTTGATAATTTGGTCAAGGAATGTTCCAAGGAAATGTTGTCTCTGGAAAGTGAGATAAATTAATTTAATTTGTAATAGAGGGCCTTATAATATTGAAGACAAAACTGACAAAGCAGTTTGTGATTCGCTTCAATCTGTCTTCGAGAGGCCACGGTAAACCAGAAAATGATCATAATCAAGGTTAGGAAATAATAGGGAAGGAGCTAAAAGCTTAAGAGTTGACTGGGGAAGATGGTGACAAAATCACTGGAATAGGAAGTTTATATTGTTATAAGAGAAAACCTTAGCTATTCCTTAAAATATTATTTTAGAACTTTATTATTGGTAGGTATTTTGTTTGATAAATTTAAGAATAGATTGCCAAATACAGAAATATTATATGACTTTTGTGACTAGCAAGTCTGCTGTTATTACTGGTTTTACCAATTTTTACCAAATAAAACTTAAACTATTATGACAAAAGTATAGTTGACTGTTAAGATGAATAGAGAAGATGATCAGGGATGCAGACAAAGAGGAACACCGCGTCTAAGAAGAAATTCTTTAGTACTTACTTAAACTATTATGCTTTAAAATTGAGAACCCTAAAGAAATATGAAATAAGTCTACTAATTATTTGATTATTTTTTTCTCTTAAGGAAATCAAACTAATTATAGTGGACCTTTAAAAAATCTTTGTTTAAGAAATTGTTTACATAATGTTAAAGGTTTAATTATTTATGTTCAAAGTTTAGCATTTCGTTTATTAATTTTATTAGACTTTACTTCATGATTCGGGAAAACCTTTTTTTAAGACCTGTAGGAACCAGCGTCTCAATTTTGTCATAAAATTTAAAACAATTTTTTCTATTACATTCATGCTGTTTTGTTTTTTTTGTTTTTTTAATGTATTTATTTATTTTTTAATATATTGAAAATCTAGAAGATCTTTTTTTTTTCAATTTGATTAAGACACCCAAAGAATTTGATCATTATTTTAGATTAGATAACTAAATAAATATATGTATACGCCCATTAATAACATGAAGTGTGTTTCTTTTAAGTAGGACTTCCCCTGCTCTCTCATGCAAAATTTCATTGATAGTTTCCCATAATTTTTTTTTTAATTTGTGTTCATATATATTACTACATAATGCTGAATACATAATCATTAATATTCATATTATATACATTTATATTATGTGTATATATTATGATTACTTACATACATTATAAAATTATATTTTTTGAATTATATGTTGAAATGAAATTCTTAATGACCATACTGTTGCTTGAGATTTTAGGACATGAGATTTCCTGGACACCCTGCCCCCTTTTACATAATTTATGGATGCCTCTGAAGTATTGATAGTTTGATTCTTAAGTATTGTAATCCAATAGGCACCAGGGACCTATCCATTTAAAATCTCGCGCGTATTTAATTTTAATTTTTTTTTTTTGTTTCACAAGAAATGTTTCAGACAAATCCATGACCCATCAGTTGTAGGCTTCCCTTGTGAGATTCAACATGGCGGACCGATTACATCCTTGAGGATTAGAGTGTACCCTAGAATTAATTCATTCTTCTCACTGATTGTGGTGAATGTATCGCAGGTACCACTACGAAAGTAGATTATCCGATATCTCGGCCTATTATACTCCTTAGGGACAGTTAACTAGAAGTGAAACAAAGCAACTGAATAAAATTAATCATATTATGATTATTTTCTATAACTACTCCTGAATTGAATAATAACAAGATGAAGGTGCAATTAAGGAATTATGGACATTGTCAAATCCCTATGATCGTAAAGCAGCCTTAATGATTTCTTTAATTTTTTCATTTTCATTTTGTATAACATACGCGTAATTTATATTCGTCGGGGACTGCGTTCGCGCTGACCCAATAAACGCTCATCGTTTCCGACTTCAACGTTTACAAGACAAACGCTCTAAGATACCAATAATGTACAAAAAACTCATTTACATGACAGTGATAAAAACCTAATAGGGCATCCAAATTAGAGATCTGGTGCTCCACTAAACCATTTAGTTCATCTCGTATCCATTCTTTCCAATCGCAAACCCCTTCAAAAAATCCTTAATATTTTGCTAATTCAGCCCAATCCAAATACCTATCCTAATGAAAAACTAATTTCTATAAATTACACAACAGGACACACATTAGAATAGTGTAAATATCTTATTTACACTATAAAGTTAATTAATAAAAGTTTATTTTGTATAACACCATAAAACAGTTTTATTTTCATATAGTTTGTATTATTATATACATCGTATATTATTATTTGTATTACTTCGGCTTGGATCATAATTTAACTATTGTTTATTATTATTTGCATTGGTATTGTTTATTTTGTTGTGTAGGTTTTTTTGTGTTTTTTTCCTACTGTTTTATCTCTTTGTTTAAGCTTTTGCGTTTTTATACATTTTTTCTTATTACTTATTATGTCATGTAAGATGGATGTGTACCCAGACATGTGCCTATGTTATTATAAGGCTAGTTCGGCTTTATGTAACTTATTTTCAATAGAGAATACAAAAAAAAGATAAATAAATAAATAAAATACCTATCCTTTCATAATAAACTCCATAACTATTCAAATCCACTAGCACATCAACTCGCTTCCCATTCTATTCTATTCTATTTATATACAGTTGTAAATCTCAATTAATAGATAAGTAGAATGTTTTATTTAATTTTTTTCTAGTTCCGCATAAAAACAAATAACCACGTGAAATTTATGTTTGATCATCGACAGAACTTAGATCAAATTACAAAATGGCTATCCCAACATTTCTTTGATTTTTAGGGGGCAATTTTTATTACACTTTTTTCACTCAGGCGTTCAATTATATACAATGAAAAGAATAAACAATGCTATCAACATGGAGTTATAGTACTATGGAGAGGCCTTTCCCATATATTGTAGATTGTATATTTTGTATATATGGATTGCTGTTTTAACTGGTTTTTTATACAATATATATATTGTTCCGTGAGGGACGAGACCAAAACACTAACCGGTCACGCCCACTATGCCCAACTGGCGACTTGCATTCCATTGGGATAGGGCAATTGAAAGGGTTCGTAATAAATAAAATAAGTAAATAACTAAAGTAAATAAATCACTAAAATAAAATAACAGCAGTATAAAGTCTAGGAAACCAATATTTGAACTGATAAGAGGTTAATATACTGATAATATGGTGCACTCCAAAATGGCTGCCTGCCTTGGCTATTGAGAGGTAAGCCCCCTCCACTTGTCTATAACTCCATGGCTATCAAGTAGAGATAGGTAATGATAGACGATCTATAAACAGTATCGATATTTTGTTTTGATAGTCCAATATTTTTATATCTATATTTTTTCTTTCAAATATATATTGTTACGATTTATCGTTTTCTTTGCATTATAAAATACAACCATATATGGAATTAAAAAAACAAAATAAACAAAGTATAAAGTAAAGTAAAAACAAACTAACAAAATCTTATTTTGGTTTAAATAAAGGGAAAGTGTTAAGGGCAGGGGCAATTGGTAAGACTGTTACTTGGTTTTATCTGCAACTGTTTAATTCATAATAAACTACTTTTAAATTTTAAACATTTGAAATAAGTTTGTCCCTATTTATGAATAATGAATAGTGAAACAAATTAATTAAACGATAAAATAAATAAGAGTATCATTGTAAGGTGATATGGATATTTATAACGAAATTTCTAAAACCAAAAACATGATCGATATGCAGAGTTAAAAAAATTGTCGATAAGGAATAACAATATTTTTCTTACGATACCAATCTCTAGAATCAAGGAATGATAAAATAATAATTACACATTAAAAATTATATTTACACATTTTTTTTAAATATAAAAAATTGATAATATAAACATTTTTCTCAAAACATTTAATTTATTCATATTATACGAGGATACATTTCATATTCTCTGTCGTTTGTATTTTTTTTTTTTTTTTTTTTTTTTTTTAAACATTTTTACTATTTTAAACATCCTCAACATCTCAGTCTTGAAGAATGTTATCTTCATTTCTTAAGCAAATATTGCTCTGAAGACGGTGAAGATACTGATTATTCCGACGAAAAACAAAGATGACTGAATCGATGATGACTTAGAATATTGATCTGGAAATATACTCTTCCAGAAATCGAGCACTTCATGATACTGAGTCAAGTTTCTTAAAGTAACTCCGGAGTTTTGTATATTTAAATAATATTGTCCTCTGAACTGCGGCCATTGCACCGTATCTTGGCTGCTTGGTGTTCTAAAAAAAAAAATATGAGAGTATATAAAAATAATTAACTAACATATATATTTGAAATAATTGTAATTGATCTAGCGACAAACGATTACTTACTGGTTTCTAGCGAAGTTCGCCCACATCTTAACCAACATTTTTGACAGCTGAATGTCTGGGAGATTAGGCCAGCCTGGTGGATCACTGAAAGACTCGAAGAAGTATGCTAATTCCGCAGCATGACCAACCCCTAATGCACAATTATTATAACATACATTATTTTATTGTATAATTATTCCTCTATTTTTTGTAATTAGATATATTTTTATTATTCTAACACATGTTGTTTGTTTGTTTATTTCGTTTAACGTCACTTTATGCTGCTATGGCTTATCGGACGATGCTGCGGTGGGAGTCCTAAATTTTGCCTATCCAGGTATAATTAGGATAGGGATCTTTAACGAGTACCTGACATCGCACAGGCTCGGGACCCCCATTTTACGTCCCTTCCGAAGTACGGCATTGCTAAGGATTATTTACTCCCTTTAAAAAATCCTAAGGTCATCTGCCGGGCTGCGAACCCGCGATCTTGGGTTTAGTAGGTTGCTATTCTAACCACTACACCACAGGTGACCCCATACACATGTTGTTATATGGGTGATTTAAAATTTTCGGTACAATTTAAGTCACAAAAGTATTTATGAAATTGTACTGAACATAAAATTTAGATTTTAGTTTACATGGCCCAGTACCCATTGTACCATTATGGACAACAATAATGATATATCTACATATGTAACCGGAGTAATTGACGTTTATGTATAGCATTTACTCACTTCGAGGATGTCGCAACTTGAAAATGCTTGCATTTCGAAAATATTTAAGGCCTTCTCTTACGCTTATTTTCTAGTTTGAAAATATGAAGGGGTATTGTTTTCTATTTTTTATCCAAAAATAATTTTGTGATTGATATTTAGCCTTCTTAGCACTATATACATTAACATGAAGAAGTGTCACAACCCTCTAGCTCACTCCCTAAATTATTTTTGAAAATCCCTCCATCGCTCTCTAAAAGGAAAATTTGAGGGGTGTTTTGAATAGGGCAACGCTATTTCTGGTAGACCTGTCTACTGCTATCTGTTTCAAGACGCTGAGTTCATTGGTAGACAAGTGAAGGTGCATTGACTCCGCTCGGTAAGTACCGTATTTTAATTCATCCTCACTCCCTAAGGTGTAGCAACCCATTAAAAACATTATATTTTTTTTTTTAGATTCAAGATAAATTCAAAGCTCTACTGAAAAACCAATAGATACCATGTTTTACTTTTCAAATAGGCCACGTGTATAACGTGATACCAACGTTTTTTTTGGTTAGAACTCACTCCCTAGCAACTCACTCCCTACAATTCACTCCCTACAACTGAGTGAGGATGTTATTTGAACTTAAATTGCTTTAGCGTTTATCTGCTTTTATAAAAATAAATTTCTTGATTTCTCCCTCTCATACCATGAAATGTGGGAAATTTCTAGGCATCCAGCACAGCCGGACCATCAACATCAGCCCAGGAGGAACCAACGAATTCAATTATTGCTGCTCGTTAATTTTTTTTATTTTTAAACGTACAGCCTACATTTTTTTATTTAATGTTTAAACGTTATACCCAACTACTTAGTTATAATGAAAGTTCAAGGAACATTATTTTTATCAAAACAATGTTTTTAATATACTCGTATTTTATTTAATACCTATTGTGATAGTCTTTATTTCGTAGCTTATTTATCATTTACAATCTATTTAGGTTTTAAGTGTTTATTAAGTGTAATTTTATATTATTTTATTGTTAGTATTTTTAAAGTTTAGTTTGAAGTTTTTAAAGTAGATGTGACAGTACGTACCTAAAAGGCTGAAAATGTAATTCATGTATACACCTCAAGTTTATAATATACATACCTCGTTAATTTCGCTTTTCTTTTCTTAAATGTAATAAATATGATATTTTCCCACTCTCTAGATAATAAAATCACTTCCTAGTCGAGGTTTTTCACTCCCTAGATCCAAACTCTCTCCCTAGATTTTAATAGTTATTATTTATTTAATATATCTAGAAATATTGCAGATTATGTATGTCCACTTCACAGACTTACTTCACACACCTTAGAGAAACAATTTGTGAAAAAAAAAAAAAATATAAATCAATTTACATGTTTTATGTAGTGAACATTTTTTTTTATTGGAGTTGTTCTGAAATATTGAATTCACCCATATACTTATGTTGTAGCTAACTTTATGTTTGGAAATAACTTGTATAACTTATATAATTTTATTATAACCTGTTTTTTCACTGTTGGGCGTGATTATGATAACGATATAGTCTCGAAACGTCGCCAAAATAGTTGTTTTTATTTATTGACTGAACTTCAAGAACCTTACTAAACATACACACTCAATCACACACACACACACACACACACACACACACACACACACACACACACACACACACACACACACACACACACACACACACACACACACACACACATATAATTTTTAACTTCTATTATTTACCTTTAGCTTTTTGATTTCCTGCGAACATCTGAGGTCCTCCGGTGTAGTTGAAATTATAATAATATGTCGGCCCAGGGTGCCTGCTTAGTCCCATCAATGAAGGTTGCACAAACAAGTATTCAGTAAAAAACTGAAATAAATGATAGTAAACTGAAATATTATAAACCATTAGCAGTAAATATAGTTAATTATAGAGAATAATTTTGATAATTTTTGGAAAGATTTAAATGAAGAATACTTACGTTACGAATAGCTCTCAGTGGTTCCACCCCTTTTATAAAATACCTGTTATATATTTTTTCAGGAAGTCGGTTTTTTTTTGTTTTCCAAATTGAGTTCCGAGATGGTAGTTTGATTAAATTCATTAATGAACTTGTCAGTGTCATTCTTGCTCGTTAAATTGTACTCGTAAGCTGGAACAATAAGTTTACATCCATTGTCATTAACGTATTAGTGTAATATAGAAATTGTCGAAGTCTTCCCACTACGCATATTGGGAAAAAACGGCTAAAAAGGGGGAAAAACTTTTAGTCCTATCGAGATGCAAATACTCTTTTTCGATTCAGAATGAAAAAAAATATTAGAATTATAACTAATTTAAAAAAAATACATATTATTTTATTCTTTAATAGGATTGACAACGCAAGTACAGATATTTTAAATTATTTTGTAAAATTTAATTTAACATAATTTTATTCTAATTTAACTTCATTTCAATAAACTGTTGGTTCCAGTTTTAGATTTTTCTATTTGTATGTCCAGTTAAAGAAGGATTTTACAAAACGGTTTTTGATGTATTTCCGGGATTACTGGAACCGTATCCCTGCTTTACAAAACTAACTTTTATCCTTATTTCAGTGATAAATCGTTTTTTTATTCGTTCCTTTGCAGCGTTTTTATTGGGATAGTAGTTTTGATAGTATTTCAACGCTGGAATTCCAGGATATAGCTTAAGTGAAGATTATAGAAAATGTCGAGCCTAAATCGTTTATTCACAATCAGACTGAGCTGAACGATTAGGTTAGAGATCTGGGGTTAACAAAAGAAATAACTGAATTGCTTGAGAATAGAGAAAAAGAACTTGGCAGTTGGAACAAAATTTATGTGTATAGGAAGAGAGAACAGCAAGTTTTTTGAACAAGAAGGTGATTTACTGCTCCGACAACATGAAAACTAAGGATGATTAAAAAAACCTAAGGCTTGATTTGGATTCAGCTATTAGAGTCAGAAAGATAAAAAAAAAAAAAAGTTTTGTTGGCTTGGGTAGTCAAGAATAGAAAATTTCCTTTCAAGTAGGAACGCCATTAAAGACATAATGTTCAAATCGAAACTCACGTCCGGTAAATAGCATGCCATCATCCTGGCACACCCCGACGATCCAGGGGTAGTTGTGGTTTGCCTTTGTCGGCCAACGAGTCAGCAGAGCATCAGGATTATCCGCAGGTTCCAGAACTGGAGATACATTAGAGATTCTTTTGGTATCCTAGAATATTATATATATATATATATATATATATATATATATATATATATATATATATATATTATTTAATTTTATATATTTATATATAAAATAAAACTAATTATTTTCCATTCTTGTCGGTACTTATTCTAAAAACTCACATCTAGCATTAAAGACATGTTGCCAACGAGCTCAATAGGCTTTTTTTGTAGGCATTTAAGAAGGCCATTTTCCTCGCAACCTACTGCTTTAGCCATACGCATGGCTTGTTGCCTGGCAGCTCCTGGTTGTAATATGGCCCAGGGTGTCCAACCATTTCCGCTCTGTGACACACATCCTTTGATTAGGCCTAAAACAAGAAACATTTTCTTTATTTGTACATGAACTAAATATTAATAATTATTAAAATCATATAGACTTCGGCATAAATAGTTTATATTTATTTATTACGCACTTTAATAAAAGTTATACATTGGAAGGTCTCGATGTCATCTTCTTTTCCGAAGCCTCGGGGGATTACCAGAAATAGAATGCGTAGCAAGTTGAGATACTAGTGGATTTGAGTGGTTATGGAGTTTTTTGATGAAAGGATAGGTATCTGGTTTGGGCTAAATCATCAACATATGGAACATTAAGATCTTTATGGATACGTTTATTGGTGACAAAGTAAGGAGCATGGAGGATTTATGTCCAAATAGGTCCGATAACTGTTATGTAAATGAGTCTTTTGTAGTAAATCGGGAGTTTTTAAACGTTTGTCCAGTGAATGTTGAAGAAGTCGAAAACGACGAGCAGTTTCCTGTCGTTTTAGTCTTGTATGTCATATTAAGCTGGGGGAGGAACTAAGGGATAGGAATGACACAGTGGATGACCAGTGGTCGGGTATTGCTAAAGCGCTAAAAGCTACTGCAGAGGAAATCCTTGGATTGCAGATAAGAAGCAGGAGGTCCCCTTGGTTTGATGGTGAATGCATCCAGGCAACAAATAAGAAAAATGAAGCTTATAAGAAGGCCATACAACGCCATACATGTTCAACACAGGAGACATATCGAAATAAAAGAAGGGAGGAAAAGAGATTGCACAGGAGAAAGAAGAGAGCTTGGGAGAATTGCAGGATGAAGGACGTAGAAGACCGCAGGACATCTCGTGACACTCGCCTCTTATGTAAATGAGGGCCGTAAAGCCTTCAAACCTAAAGTAAATACGTGCAAAAATGAGGACGGAAACCTGCTGACGGAGAGAGGGGAAATCCTGAAGAGATGGGCAAGGCACTTCAGCGGAGCACTTCAAATGGAGAACCTTGGAGTAGAAATGGCCAGAGAGGAGGACGACTTCTCTAACGATGCCGAGCCACCGGATGATGATGAGACATGGAGACGGCCATAGCGAAACTGAAAAACTACAAGGCTCCGGGACTGGATGGAATTCAAGCGGAGCTGATACGCTATGGAGGAATAGAAGTGAGAAAGGAGCTCCATAATCTCATTTTGAAGATATGGGAAGAAGAGAAGATGCCTGATGAGTGGAAAAGGGGAATTATCTACCCACTGCACAAGAAAGGGGACCAGTTTGTCTGCGACAACTACAGAGGCATAGTGATCCTCTCGTGCGCATATAAAGTTCTCTCTAATATCCTATTTGAGAGACTAGTCCCTCATGCCGAGAGGGAGATAGGGAATTATCAAGCGGGATTTAGACGAGGGAGATCAACGTTGGACCAACTATTCTCACTGAGGCTGATGCTAGAGAAATGCAAAGAGTACAGAATAGTTACCCACCACCTCTTTCTTGATTTTAAAGCCGCTTACGATAGTGTAACTCGGCCAGAACTCTGCCAGGCCCTGTTAGATATGAACGTCCCAGCCAAGCTGGTACGGCTTGTGAAAATGACAATGTTGGGCTCGAGGTGTGCAGTACGAGTAGGAAATGATTACTCAGATTATTTCAACACAAACTGCGGAGTAAGGCGGGGGGATGCTCTTGCCTGTATTCTCTTTAACTTTACTGCAGAGAAAGCGGTACGTATGTCCGGAATCCAACTCCACGCAACCCTTTTTAACGGTACAGTTTAGCTTCTGGGATACGCTGACGACTTTGATATTGCTGCTAGATCGGAACGTGCACTGAGAGAGGCGGTCTTGGCCATAGAAGATGCAGCAAAGAAACTTGGGCTACACATTAATGAAGTTAAGACCAAGTACATGAGAGTCGGAGGAGATGGACCAGGGATTGGTCCATTTGTGGCTGGACCATATAATTTTTGAAAATGTAAGTAGCTTTATCTACCTCGGGGCTGAGATCAACTCTGAAAACGACATCTCTCGAGAAGTCAACAGAAGGATAGCAACAGCGAGACGGTGCTACTTTGGCCTTGCGAAGCATTTTAGAAGCAGGTTCCTGTCTAACAGGACCAAGATCACCCTCTACAAAACCTTGTTCCGTCCCGTTTTAACTTATGGATCAGAAGCATGGGCCTTTAAAAAACAGGATGAAAATAGGCTTCTGATCTTTGAAAGATCAATTTTGAGGAAGATTTTTGGTCCTGTTAGAGAGGCTGGAATTTGGATAAGAAGAAGAAATGTCGAACTGGCTGGCCTGTATGGGGATGCAGACTTGGTAAAGTTTATCAAGATAGGACGACTTCGATGGGCCGGGCACGTCGCACGCATGGATGACTCGGCGATACCCAGGAGGATACTGTCCGGAAAGTTGCATGGGCGAAGAAAAGTCGGCAGGCCAAATGTGAGATGGGAGGATTCAGTGACACTGGACGCACGGACTCTGCTGGGAGTCCGAAACTGGAGAGCTGCTGCAGCTGACAGGATTGACTGGCGAAAGCTTTTGGAGGAGGCCCAGTCTCGGTGACGGGATGTAGAGCCACCGATGTATGTATGTTTTTAGTCTTGTATGAAGATTCCAAGTTAAATGTGTGTCCTGTTGACGTCCTAGATAGCGGTTCTGTTCAGCAGGGATCATAAAGTTTAGAAGCTATGTTGATTTGAATGAAAAAAGTCATATTTCAAACCCCTACTTTTAAGTGAATAGGCTTTTTTGACACGCTCTAGCTCTGTTGGTGTGGAACCGATCAAAAATTTGCAAACATTTTCTGATTAGAAATAAAATGGAGAATATCTTTTGTTATATAACATTTGTCACTAGGACCTACCATTTAGGAGCTATAGTGGTTTGATTAAAAAAAAAAAAAAAATAGAAAACACATGAGTATTGACGATCCAGGAGGCAAAACCTGAAACATTCCGTCCATGCTATTCTTTCTTCAGCCGACAGGCTCAAGGGGGCCTTTATTTTTTTACCATAAAAAAATTGTAACCAATTTTTTTTTTTTCTAATTTTTGAAATATGCTTACCATTTGTTCTTGGAGCTGCACAAATAAGGTTCGAAGAAGCCCCACCAGCGCTTTCGCCAATAACAGTTATCAAATTTGGATCGCCTCCAAATGCACTTATTTCTCTGTGGACCCATTCCAAAGCCAATGCTTGGTCCTTGAGACCCATATTTCCAGGAATGACATTGTCCTCTGTACTGAGAAAGCCTTTAAATAAATAATGATAATATCATTAATGATAATAAAAACTAAATTATAAAATAATAAAATATATAATAATAAATTAATACTATACCAATAGACCCAAGCCGATAGTTAGGAGCGACGAAGACTACATCTTCGTCCATAAAAAATCTGGCTGAACTAAAATAACCAGCGGAGCCTGAGTTGAATCCACCTCCGTGTATGCTGAAGATAACTGGGTATTTTCCAGTTATCTGCAAATATATTATATTTTTCCTAACATTAGATCTTATAACATATGATCAACAATTCATTCAATAATACTCAAATTACAGTCCTAAAAATTGAAAATATCTGACAAAGGCCTAACTGGAAGAGTGGAAAACATAAGCCAAAGTCGGTTATAATACAAATTCAACTCAAGTATTAAAGTGGTTTGTAAGTTTGGTATAACCAGGAATACTGGAACAGAAAGAGTCTTAGATGCAAATTAAACAACTTCTTGGTTGAACCATTAGAGAAATGTAATCTTAACACTACAGGTATTTAATGAAAAATTAAAACAAAAAAGGTTGTTATTATCGCTAAAATACGTTTATTTCTAACACCTAACTTCACCTGTATGTATCGGAATCTTGCATCGCAATTTTCACCTGTTTCCAGCTATCTGATTATTTTGAAAATTTACACACGTGTGAAGGGCCAAGAACAATACAATAATTGCACAACTTTGTTTTAATGTTTTTACTTAGTCCAGTCGATATACCCCCAAAGGGGTTCTGCCTTGCAAAAGGTGGAGTAGTATGTTTTATGATTTAGTATGTCCTAGATGGGTCCTGAGGATAAAATGTGACTACATTTGATAGGGGGGAAATTTTTTGGGGGCAAATTTTGGCACTTTCAGAGTTTTGCAAGAAGCATATAAGAAAATACTTTAAATCGAAAAAAGTGTTATTTACAAAATTTATTAAAGTGTGCGTATAAAGACATCTCTTAAGCTGAGTTTGATTTAGGCGTTAACTGTATACAATTCACGTAACATCAGAAAATTCCGTTCTCCTTTACCGATAAAAAAAAAATCTTACCAATGGAAGAACATTGAAGAATATAAATATTAATGATACAATGATACAATATTTAATAAAACCACACAGATTCTTGCATATGCGGATGAAGCGGGACGAATAGGGCTAAAAAAAAATGTTAAGAAGAACAACATAATGGTCCTCAGAAAGAAGATACAAGCCCACCCCCGAAACTATTACATAATAGAAAAGCACTAGCTCGAAGTAGTGAACAGCTTCCAGTACCTTGGATCCACAATAAATGATCGACTGGATGAGGAGGAGGAAGAAAAGAAAAGGATTGTGATGGGAAATAGAGCGTACTTCGGCTTGTCTAAAATTCTAAAGAGTCGACAGACCAGAAATGCCACGAAGTTTGGGATGTATAAAACACTGATTAAATCTGTGGTAATCTATGCCAGTGAAACCTGGACCACTGAATCGGTTTGAGAGAAGAATACTTAGGAATATTCTGGGACCTGTACGCCAAAATGGAACATGGCAGAGAAGGAAAAAAATAAGGGCTTTTACAGCAAACACAAAAACTTTAACATTTCGGAGAGCATCAGGATCCTGAGGTTGAAATGGTTTGGTCACCTAAGGAGAATGGAGGACAATAGGATACCAAAGAAAATCTACGAAGGCACACCAGGTGGAAAGAGAGAAGTAGAGGGAGACCCAAGGGCCGCTGGAGAGACAGTGTACTCCAAGACATACGGCGGATGAAAATGAATGGGTTGGATGCGATGGATAGGGATAAATGGATGGCAGAAGTTAAAAAAGCCAGGGGCCGCTGTAAGTTGTCTGTTGAGCTAGAAGAAGAAGAGGAGATAGTAATGATTCTGGTACCACATATGTCACTCCAGCAATTTAAATACAAGAACATGATTGCTCGAAGTCAATTTGCTATTAAAGCTTGTTTTGTTTTTTTAAAATATAATTTATTTATTATTTTTTAGTCTCCAAATGATATCAATAGTATTTATGATCAAGTTCGATATAAACTTATATAATATGAATATATAAAATATTATATAAGTTTATATCTAACTTGATCATAAATACTATTGATATCGTTTGGAGACTAAAAAAATAATAAAATAAATTATATTGAAAAAAAAAACACGCTTTAATAGCAAACAGAACTAAAAAATAAAATTATTTTTATTTCATCTATCTCGGGATGACACTGGACGCAAACTCCAATGGAAAGAACACGTTGAAAAAAAACTAATACAACTCAATTTGAGTTATCAAAAGTTGTATTGGTTCCTAGGCAGACAATCCAAACTATCTGTAAACAATAAAATATTGATATATAACCAAGTCCTGAAGCCAATCTGGACATATGGAATCCAGCTGCACTGGGGATGCACGAGGGTCTCAAACAGAAAAATAATGCAAAGATTCCAAAATAAGGTGTTAAGGGGCATCGTAAATGCACTTTGGTACATCAGGAATGATGTTCTTCACAGAGATCTTCGGGTGCCAACCATGGAAGTAATCCAAAAACACGCCCAGTCGCATCAGGATCGCCTGCAAGACCACGTCAACGCTGAGGCCGGCCATCTTTACTCCAATGCACTGGTGAGGAGGTTAAAGAGAAGGAAGCCCCATGAACTAATATAGGGTGTTGAGTATCACCTTCAAAGCTATCGACATTTGAAGCTTTTTAATTTTGAAAAATAATACTATATTTTATGTATATATGTTTTAATAGTGTATTTTTATTATTATTATCAGAAAAAAATTGCTAATAAGCTCGTAAAGAGCTTGATTGTAATATAAATAAATAATAATATTAATAAAAAAAAATAAAAAATCATGAAAGTTTGTGTTAAGGCGATACAAAAACCAGATAATCGATTATGATTAACTAATTTGGAAAAAAAAAAAAAAAAAAAAATGAAGCAAAACTTGTTATTAATAAAGTAATACGATATTTTGGAATATTTGCATAGTTTGGAATAGTTATTTTTATACACTGGAAATATAATTTTCTCAGCAAGTTCTGCGAAACTTTAGTAAGAATATTTTTGAGCTAGAGAAAATTTCAGTTAGCTCAATCAAGATACTACTTAAGTCAATAACATAAACCAGGACATACATTGGGTGTGAATACATTGAGGTAGAGACAGTCTTCTTCACCAATGAACGGTGGTCCTGATCCATACTGATTCTTCTGGAAACAAGTTGGAATGGGGACAGTTGCATCCAATATCCAGTCCAGTTGTCTGCTTTCAGTGAAATCTATGAAAAAAATAGTGTTAATAATAAAAATTATTAAAAAGAAATAAATATTTATCTTAATATTTTACTATAATGTAATATAAAAAATAATTATTTTGTAGTAATAATTGTAATAATTATATAATTTTTTCTTGATTTCGTTGGAAAGAATAAATATTAAAAAATAGTAATGAGGATCTTTTGTGGATTATTGCAAATATAAACTCTTTTAGAATTTTTAAACGACTTTGTTTAAGGATCATGAAGAATTGAAACGGTCGAAACAAATGCTATAAAATAATGTACTTCAAAGGAATTTACAATTCAAATGTTTTTCAGTACTATCACACTTAATCATAATGTTGAATGAATCATTCACAAAATGTTAACAACAAAACACTACAGATAAGGCATGATCTGAAAAACTTTTTAGAACGGCAGTCTGAGTATATGATTAAAATATTTTTAAAAGTAATCTTAATATCTGACACATTATTAAATCAATGGCTTCTTAAGATTTTATAAAAAGGATAAACCTTGTGAGCTTAAAAAAAAAAAAAAAAAAAAAAAATTAATCACAGAATTCGAAAAAATTTTTTAATTGTCTCCTATCTTATGGATGGCTTGCCTACGAAATAAATTATTTTATTTTATGGCTTGCCTACGAAATAAATTATTTTATCACGTTAGCAATCGATTAATCTTTGAACGTATATATTCTATTTGGATTACATATCCTAAATTATGTCTATTAATACAAAAAGGATTCTGAGAGCTGAAAAAAAAAATAATAATATACAATAACATTATAATTTAAATGGTGTTACAATCGTCAAGGCGTTCCAGCCCGTTTACGTGCCCAGAATACCTTTTATTGATTCACTCCGTGTTCCGAATTATTTAGATGTTTTAGTCGCTATTTTTCGAAGATTCTAAGAAGGTATGAGACATGAGGCACTACAATCCTTGAAGGGTCTTGGGTTCAGCACTTAGGTAAGAGTGTACTGTTACTGAGCCAACGGTTGTGAAAGGAGGAGATTTGGCCGAAATCACGCTCAACCGCTAGGTTTTTTTCCCCATTTAATGGTACCCAACTTTATAGAGGTTTGGTGTGCCCTACCGAAGTTCCAAACCCCGATGTCAATCCACGGTCAATTGAACAAAAAATAAATTTTCTGCCTTCAAACGGTCTCGAACTCGGGAAGCATGGTAGTCAAGTGCCTTACACGCTGTGCAATGTGGAAATAACAAAATATAAATCCATGCAGAAACTAATTATGGAACATGTTGTTAACATGTTTTACACTTTCACACATTAAAGAAATAAGAAAATATATATTTATAAAACACTAAATTCATTGTTAAACTCGTGTTAACTTCTCTTTCACCTTTTTTCATTTAAGTAGACGAAATATCAACATAAAACATTTAGCAACACAATACTAGTTGAAACTCTAGAAATAGATGTTCACATGTGAGGTTATAGGAAAGAGCTATCGATAAACGTGAAACTCGAATTGAAGCGTTGGAGCCGATCTCGTAGTGCAATGCAGGTCGGGTGGTTTCGGTTGAGCACATCGTCGGTAGTGATAACAATTAGATTGTTAAAAAAAATTAGTGTTTTGTCAAGGACGAAAAATCGTCAATCTACTCTCCTATTATTGCATAATAGAAAGCTGTTTGAAAGGGTAGTTTACAGTGCTTTACTCACCATAAACCTTCGATCACCTAAAGGCGGCTTGGCATAAGGTATCTTGGTAAAGGATAAGAAGTCTTTACCATCTCTAGACTTGAGGACCTTTCCCTTCATGGTGCCCTGGGAGGTGGCCACCATAGGGCTCTGTCCTAGGACGATCTGCCCCAAGGCTAGGACACACAGCACTACCGTTAACATCTCCACAGTGTTAGAGAGTATTGTGTTTATCTCGCTTATATATTAGCACTTATCACGTTATCTTCAACGATTTCTAATGTATGACATATACACTACATGAGTAGTTCCGTAATACTTCGCAACAGTCTGCAATGTATTATGGGTGCATAATATAATCACTTGAGGTACGCTTGATGATATAGAAGTGGCACTTAATTCATCAATCCTAATTGCATTATATAATGTTTATTAATAATTAATTATAAGACGGCGAGATGAAAAAGGACCGGCACTCCTTTGAAGTCTGGAATATGAGTATTAAGCCACAAAACCCTTCAAAGGGGATCTGGGTCAGGCAAAACTAGGCCAAACCTTCGAAATGACTGGCGCCTTTACCTGAGAATATTTGTCCACAAAAGTTACTGGAGACATAGAACGTTGTGAAGAAAGAAATGAAAACTTTTAAACAAAGAAATCTAAAAGTGAAATGGGAGGGATAAGGGTGTATACAGGGTACCCCAAGTCATATGGGACCAGGCACTTTTTTCGAGAACAAAGCAAGATAGAAAAAAAGTTAAATGGTAACTCCCCTTTATTTTTATAACGCATCTTTTGGTACCAAAAATTCATTTTGTTTTTTATTTGCAAATACAAAATATTGGATTCAACTTTTTTTTTTTTCAAATGCGATTATATTGTTTTCTCTACATAATCTGAAAGCCATTTATATATATATAGTTGACAGTGAATACAATGGCATGTAAATAACTTGTGAAGAACTACTCACTAGTAGCACTTCAATAAAATCTACACTAAAAGGTCTCTAGGCCATCTTCTTTTCAGACGCCTCGGAGGATTATCAGGGATGGAGGAGGAAGCAAGATGGGAGACTAGTGGATTGGAGTGGTTATGGAGCTTACTATGGAAGGATAGGTATCTGGTTTGGGCTAACTCAGCAACATATGGGACACTAAGGGCTTTATGGATAAGCTTATTGGTGACAAAGTAAGGGGCATTTAGGATTTTTTTTCTAAGGATTTTGGATTGTAAGGATTGGATACGAGATGAATTGGATAGTTTAGTAGAGCCCCAAAGCTCAACTCAGTACGTCCAAATAGGTCTAATAACAGTCATGTAAATAAGTCTTTGGTAATGAATTGGGAGGTTCCATCGTTTGTCTAGTAAATGTTGAAGTAGTCTGTAACGACGAGCAGTTTCTTGTCGCTTTAGTCTTGTATGTGGATTCCAAGTAAGACGTTTGTCCAAGTGGAGTCCTAGGTAGCGGATCTGTTCAACAGGGATTAGTGGAATATCATTGAAGGATACTGTTGCACAGGAAGTCGTAGGTTTACGACGAAGGGTAAAGGTTATTTGGTGAGATTTTTTTGTGTGATTGCGAGAGTTCTTCATAGGCACGGGTATCACCCATACCGTGCTAATGTCGTTCAGGGGTTGCATGAAGGAGACGACGAACGCTGCATCACATTTTTAGCATCTACAGAATTTTTTTAACTCTACCAAAGCCAGTCCCAAGTCTGGTTGAGAAAGAAGGAGGGGAAAAGTGAAAATCTAACCATCCCTCCCCAATCATTTCAAAATATCGTATCTTGGAAAGTTCTTGACAAATTTTCCTGAAAAAGGTCTTAAAATTCATTGAAAAAATTTGGCTTTCAGATTATGTAGAGAAAACTATATGGTCACATTTGAAAAAAAAAGTTGAATCCAGTATTTCTTATTTGCACATAGAAAAAAAAAAAAAATGTTTTTTTGGTACCAAAAGGAGCCATACAAAAAATAAAGGGGGTTACCATTTAACTTTTTTATATCTTGCTTTGTTCTCGAAAAAAAGTGCCTGGTCCGTATAACTTGGGATATGTTTAGTTTTTGATCGACGAGGAGACAGACAGTGGAAGATGAAAGTGAAAAGGGGGCTGACGCTGAGAGACCGGGAAGCGATCTAGAAAGAGCTCCCTTGATGGAAGAAGAATTCACCTGATCAAGACAACTGAGACCTGGCCCAGACCAACCTCAAGAAGCCGCCTTAGACCGTAACCCGATAGATAATTAGGACTAGTACCCATGTATTTAGTTGGTAATAATTATTACTTGTAAATTGTGTGCTGACCCTCACATAGATTAGGTATAGCATTCGTCCTTATCTTTAAATATCAATAAAGTAATATTAAATAAAGTATATTCATTAATCACAATAAACAGCCTATTTCCTAAATGCCACTAACTCATTTTGAATTGGTTTACACGTATTGGGTTAAAATCCAATAAAGTTAATCAGAAAGAAATTAATATCAATGCATACAAGCTCCCGTCTCTCCGATTTCTACACCCTATCCTACAGAACTACTGCTTTCCATCGTTCCTTTCTTGCCCGGTCCGCTATTCTTTGAAATTCTCTTCCTCCTTCTATTCGAAATGCATCTTCCCTCGGAACTTTTAAAACACTCCTCTTCCACCACTTTTCCTCCCTCCAGTCGGATGCAAACTAATTATATAGATGCTTTAATGAATTTCACCCAAGCATATCATATATAAAAGTTTAGCCTGTTAAAAAAAAATCCTCATATGATGTTTTCTCTACCATTGAAATAATTTTCATTTTATTTTTCATCATCAATTTTTTCTTCTTCATCCTTTACTTGATTTAACATCAGAAATCTATTATTTAGTCAATTCCTCATATAATAAATTTTTTTTTCTTTTACTGATTGTAAATATAGTTTATGTATGTATGTAGTGTGTATGTGTTTATATATGCGTATAGATTTTTTTTTTTTTTTCATTTTATTACTTATTTTATTGTAAAATTGTATTTACTTTTAATGATCTTATTTTGTTATCTAATTTATAATCTCTAGGCCAGATATAACTTATGGTCTGTTATGTAACTATTATTCCTAAGGGACTTTGTCCCAGAATAAATTTTTTTTCTATTCTATTCTATTCTATATGGGGCTCTATTTATATATTAACATAGTATTTCAAATCCCCAATGGCAGCATAGCAACTCTATTAAATTTTGCTTTACTCCATTGTTGTTCTTTGGATAGGAGATTTGATCATAGTGAATAAATACGTTCTGATCCACATGGATAGCAATCAAACAAACTGTCAAGCAAATTCTTAAATGGGCATTTTTAAACATGAAACAATAGACGGACAGTTTTGCGCGATTGGTCTGAGAAGTAATTTTAAAAATCCGTCACATATTTATACAGTGGGGAAACAAAGTATTTGCACACCCCGTTCTTTATTCATATGATGAATTGAAAATTAAAACAATTCAGAGTTTACCCAATAAAAAGTACAACTAAAACTTGTTAAATAATTGTAAACATGGAATTGAAAGCTTTGATTATTAAAAAAAAATATAAAATTAACAAAAACACCAGGAAAAAATATTTTCACACTTTATTGCACATAAGTACAAAAATTTGTTTGTTTACTTGTTGTAGTTTACTTCCTAGAGCATATTACTGTTCTTCAATAATGACAAATTGTTTAACTGCTAAATAATGCCAAAAACGAGTGAGCTGAGTGAAAAAGTGATTTTATTGCGCAACCAACAAAAATGGTACCGTGAAATATCAGATTTCTTGGGTATTCATTTTTTACTGTAAAATACGTGATTAAGAGATATGAAGATAGAGGCTCAACTGAAAATAACCGGCGCAAAGGTCGTCCCAGGAAACTTAATGGAAGGATGGAGAGAAAAATCAAAATTGAAGCTCTAAAAATCCGGCTGTAAGTGCAGGTGCCCTAGCTAATAAGGTCGAATCTTCTGGGGTGTGTGTAAGAACGAGAACGGTAAGGAATATTTTGAAATCTAAAGGTCTTTATGGCAGGGTCCCGAGGAAAAAAAAACCTTATAAGCGAGACCGCATCGCAAAGAAAGACTTTTGCTAGAGAATACACTAACAAGCTCATCAGTTTTTGGAAAAATGTGCTGTTCTCTAATGAGGGTAAGTTAAATTTATTTGGATCTGATGGACGCAAGACCATTTGGCGTAGGAGAAATGAGGAACTGGAAAAGCAAAACATTATGATTACTGTGAAACATGGAGGTGGCATTGTAATGGTTTGGGGATGCGTAGCCTATAATGGAGTTGGAAATCGTGTACCTATTGAAGTAATTTAAATGCAGAAGGTTATATGAGGATTTCGCGCCACCTTTTAGCAAGTGCAGCTAAATTGGGAATCCAGCATCAGTTCTATGATCCGAAACATACAGCCAATAGCGATAAATATGTGGTGCGCAGTGAGGTTTGAAAATTGAAATAGGTGGCGAGCACCATTCAAGACAGGTTACAAAGATACAGTGTTATATAGAGCTAGAAATTGGTAATAATTCAATTAAATTGTTATCAAAAAAGCTATAACTAACTATGTGGTGTGACGTGTGGATTCCAGCGACGTTTAACAATCGAACGATAGCATCATTCTGCAACAGAGTTTTAGAAAAACATTTGGACCTATCTGAACCAAATTTTAATTTGATCATCTTCATAGTTCTAGAAAAGTTCAGTAAAAATAAAATATGCAATAATAATAATTTAAATGTACAGTGTTTAGTGGCAGAATCCAGGTTTGCTACACTACCATTAGCTTTTAAGGTTAAAAATTAACATTCAAAATAAAATTGATAAAATTATTTTTGTCGAATAAAAATTATTACCTGAAATGAAATGTTGACCCTATGCTTTTTGATATTGTGGGTAAAAATATAATTCACGGTGTAAACTCTGATAATACAGTCCATTATCCGCAATAGGTTGTTAATAGTGTCTGTCCGTCTGGATTATCATCTCATATCAAATTAAAAATTGGATGTCTAATTATGCTTTTACGGAAATTTCGAACACCTTATCAGAGCAATTTCAACCAGGTTAAAAATTACTGCTATGCGTGAACACATCATTGAAGAAATAAATAGTGCAAATAGGTAAAAAGTGTAAAATAAATTTTTATCGATAGTTAAAGCCTGATAGTTTGATTTTTTAATTAATTTTCTTTGCATTATCTCTCATCATCTCCCATAGTGAGAAAGATATTATGTTATAATTTATTATAAACACAACACTGTAATTGGCTCTAAATAATTCTGGTTTGTTAGTTTGTATTAATAAAGGTTCAAGTTATGTGTATTATTTTTATATTATTTGTTTCAAGTTACATATTAGGTAAATTACGACAGCTGTTATAAAAAACAAAAGAAAAACATATGAGCGTCGCCAGCGGCTGTCGCATGGCAATCTGAGCCAGACCTATCTGGAAGGAAGTTAGATTGTGCTATTTACGTACAGCCACCTTCTTTACTCACCGATCTTCTCTCACCGAGAGTGATCTTCTTTACTCACTGTATGGCTGTATCTTTTCTCACCTCTGCTCGATCGTCTCTCTTCACTGTCTATTTGAGAACCCACCGTACTGAAAACCCACCGAAGCTGAAGCTGAAGCTGACTTCCATCCACTCGACATCTATCAAGTATTTAAACCCTATTCTTCTACGTAACTTGAACCACATTCTGTCGTAGTTGAATTAGTATTGTCATTTCTTAATTCATTAATTATAAAAAAAAATTAAAATTAGTTTTAATTAATTTTTGTTTAGTTTCAATTTCTGCTAATAATCAGAAGATATTTTTTTATTCTAGTTTATATCACTTTTCTCACCACAATTTCCATTATTTTTATGTACATATTGAAATTGTACTCACTATAGGAGATTTATTATTTCTAGTATTATTTCTTCCTTTTTTTTTACTCACCACTTTTTTTTTATTTATTCTTTTTTTGTATATATTTATATCATTTCTTATAAATATAATTATATTACAAGTGGCGTTCCTCTATCACAATTTTATTTTTCTTTGCATTTTATTGAATTTATTTCAGGTTTCCCCATTTTCAATTGCAGTAATTTGGTAAAATTTCTTTTATTTTTCTTCTCTAATTTATAATTGGGGATCATTTGGCTGATAGTAATTTTTTACCAGCGTTCAGCTGGGGTGGTGATTGTTTTTCGAAAGAGAAAAGCCCTCTCCCCAACATCGATAAACAAATAAAACTTCAGTTATTAGTTAAAAATGTCTATGTTTTTTATTCATGAGAGCGGGCGAAGCCATGAGGGGGATGCTAGTATATAATAACGCAATATTACGATACCCATCCTTATTCTTGACTCTGATTTGTAATTTTCGTCAAAGTGAATAGCAGTTTATCCTATTTCAGATGGGCCAAGATGTCGGGTCTGTTCCGCTTCATCGGATCGTTCCTATTTTATTGAAGGCGTTGATTGTCATTGATCTGATTAGGTTTGAACCTCGTGGAAGAGACAAAGTGTATTGTTAGCCCGGGAGTAGTGAAAGTAATTAACCCAATTTGGGTTCTTGGTCTTCCATTCAGTGTTCAGTGTACACCTTAGAGGCTAACCAACATCTCTTATATGTCTTCCATTAGCTGGCTCTTGTCTCTGTTCATTCTGAGATTATGTTCAGGTAAGCGGGATCATTGAATGTATTAAAAACGTTATGCTGAATGGTAGTTCCTAACTATTAGAGAACAACCTGAAAACATACAAGACTGATATGGCAAGCTAATTCTCCTTATGTTTTACCCGTGGCCTAGTTGGTCAATTTGTGATAAAAGTTTTTGGAAAACGCGAGGGCGTTACTCGTAGATTGATACGCTTCTAGCGCTTTTGGTGTTGCTCGGATCAAAAATGTGCCGACAGTTTCCTTATCAGATATTAAATGAAGAATGTTTTTTATTATTCATTTCTCGCTAGGACCTAACGCTTAGGAGCTATATTTTATTCAATGAAAAAAAGACACGTTTGACAACCCCTAATGTTTTATTACAATTAATGCAGTAGATTTCATAATTATATAACTTTTTTTAGAATAACTCCTAGTTTATTCATATTTATGTTGCTACATGTTTCAGTTCTGTAGTCCCATCTTCAGGCTTCTAAAATACGAGGTGTGATCAAAAATTTCCAGCACTGAATTTTTATACATTTATTCATACAACATACAGGTTATTCAAATTTGTCTCCTTCGAAGTACTCCCCTTGGGAAGCTACACACTTTTCCCACCGGTGTTTCCACTGATCAAAGGCCCCAGAAAACTCTTCTTTTGTAAAGGTGTTTAGCAGCTCCGTTGTTTTTTCTTTGATTTCGTCAACTGTTTGAAATCTTCGTCCTTTCAGGTGTCTCTTGAGCTTCGGGAAAAGAAAAAAAGTCGGCTGGAGCCAGGTCAGGTGAGTAGGGGGGCTGAGGTGACAGTCATTGCGTTTTTTACACAAAAAGGCCATCTTTAAACCTCTTGAACCACTGATGGCAACATGATCGGCTTAGACATTCTTCACCAAAAGCCTCTTGTAACATCAAAAAGGTTTCAGAAAACGTTTTGTTCAGTTTCACACAAAACTTCACACAAACACGGTACTCTTCTTTCACATTCATTTTCAAAAAATAGCCAAACTCTATAAAATTAACCTCAAACAAACTGTGCTAATGTTACTTTCAGTGATGTTATGATTGATCTGCAAACACAGCTGTGTTCCTGTTGAGTCAGGCAATACAATGCTGCCAACCGCATCGCTGTGAGACATTGCATTCCCATAGTATATATAAAAGTCCTGGAACTTTTTGGTCACACCTCGTATTTACCAAGTACATTAATTTACACAATTACACTAATTATTTTTACAATTCTCAATACTACATCTTATTCACCTCTTTAGCTGTGGATATTTCCACATTGTCTCATCATGTTATAATTGAAATTATTGATTGGTTAATATAAATACCGAATTTAATTTTATTTGATAAGAGTAAACCATCAAATAAACAAATTTTGAACATTGTCCAGTAGATTGGCAGTTAGTATGACCTATAACATGAGACTGTATTCAAATAAAGGTAAAGAGGTAAATAAGATATTGTAATGAGAATTGTACAACTAATTAGTTTATAACATGCAATTATGTAAATTAATGTACTTGGTAAATATTTTAGAAGCCTGAAGATGGGTCTAGAGTCCTGAGACATATAGCAACATACTTATGAATAAACTAGGAGTTATGACAAAAAGAGTTGTACTCTAATATTTTTGCAACTTTATTTCAGATATTCTTTTTTTTTTTTTTTTTTTTTTTTTTTTTTTTTTTTTTTTTTTTTTTTTTTTTTTTTTTTTTTTTTTTTTTTTTTTTTTCTTTAAACCTCCGGACTTTATTATAAATTCATACAAAGAAAGGAAAATAATTATTTTCGGCATTTAAGATTTATTTGTAGCTCTGCCATCTCTGGAGGGTCTCAGTCTGCTGGAGGCAATCCGTCTACATGTCGAGTGCTTCAGATATTCATTATTGTTAATTTTATTTAAACAATATAAAATCATACAGGTTAGCGAGAAAAAAAAAAAAGAAATTAACGGTATAGACGGTCCGCAGAATTAAACTATTTAATTTGAAATTTTACGTACCCCTGGCTGCAAATTATTGAAGTATTAAACTACCCATATAATACTTATTAAAATAAAACATATAGATATAATTATTTATATAATTTTATTTACAGAAGCTATTGTTATTTTCTTATCTTCAGCTAATATTTGTGTGCAGAATGATGAAAAAAACTGGAGCGATTGGAATTTCAGGAGATTGTTTCTGTTACTGTTCAATGTCGAGAACAACGTTCATTTTTGGCTATATACCAGGTAAGTGATTTTTAAATTTTATTTTACTAACAATGTAATTAGTTGGATAATTTTGTATACACTGACAGTATCACTTAGAGCTGGAGGAAATATTGTATCATAAACTCAACTTCTTAATTCATTTAAAATAGCTTCACTCCTCTTAAAACATTTATTACATAGTTACATGTTTCGAGACCACCTTGTTCCATCTTCAGGGTGAAACAATTTCAACAAATATTCTTCATATAAACAATACATCCAAATGAATCACTTAAAACTAACAATCCATCAACAATAAGAACAATAATATAATTTACCTAACATTCTTCTGGTGTGAAAATTATATTATTGTTCTTATTATTGATGGATTTTTAGTTTTAAGTGATTCATTTAGATGTATTGTTTATGTGAAAGTGAAAGATATTGTTAAACATTGTTTCAGTCTGAGGATGGGACAAGGTGGTCCCGAAACATGTAACTATGCAATAAATGTTTTAAGAGGAGTGAAGCTATTTTAAATGAATTAAAAAATTATATAAATACTCCTTGATAGAAGAAATTAAAAAAAAATAGTCTTCTTTTATAAAACGCATAATTATTCTAAGAGCTGATTGGAACCCGACAAATACCAAGACATAAACAGAGCCCTGAGCCCGCAAGGTAGAAAAAGAAGCGTCCTTATCGTTTGAGGATTGAGGATTCATTGAAATGGCTATGACTTTCACATTAGAAGGTCCCGATGCCATCTTCTTTTCACAGATCATCAAATGATTCACAAATGGATTATAATGAATAGGACGTTTATCATGAAAGTATAGGTACCTCGTTAGGGTCAAATCAGCAACATTGGAGGCACTAAGATACTACGACGGAATATGGATTTTAAAGAATGGATAAGGTATGAATTAGATAGTTTAGTAGAGTGTTCAAAGCTCAACTAGTCCAGACAAAACTGAAAACCACCAGTTCTTAAAAAAATCTTATGGTTCTAGATTTTGGCGTGGTTGTTCATTAGTGTTCATTCAGTACAAAATACTAACAGTACTGCCCACAAGGGAACGGGTTGACACTAAACCTACCGATATTTCTTTCAAACCATCTCTACCATAATTTCTCGTTAAAATAACAAAACAAGAGAGGACTGGATATTGAAAAAGATTTTTGATATATTTTTATATAAAATCAATAAAAAAAGAAGCTAAATAATGAATGTTTTTTTTACGTGAACTTCTGTTTAAAAGTCCGAAAAGGGTCATTTGACCCGTAATAGTAGGTTTAGTGTTAAATGTACATATTTAAATTCTTTCTCAAATATATCCACTTATCATCAAGTCGTTCGATTCAATAATGACCGAATTCCAAAAGAATTAAGAGTTGAGTCGTCGGGTAAACGTCCTAGGAATAGACGTAGGTGTTGACGGGAAGATTCAGTTAGGACTGTTCTCAAGGATTTGGGTTTGGAATAAATCGAGGGAGATTTGTAGTCAGAGGTTGGGGGTGTCGCCATCGAACCTTCGGGTTCTCTAAGCCTGTTATTTATTTAATATTTTATTATTTTATGTGGATTTTTCTTAATTATCCTACTATTTAATAGAAAAATGTTTAATGTCTAACGATTGTTGAAAAAAAAATAGATAGAGGATGTAAAGATCGAAACTTGTATAGTTGAGAGATTTTGGTAATATGTAAATACAATCTTATTAATCATCATCATCATCATCATCATCATCAGCGGCGCAACAACTCATTACTGAGTCAAGGCCTTCTCAATCAGCCCACGCCATATGTCCCGGTTCTGCGCAGCCACCATCCAGTTACGCACCCCAAGCAATGTCCGGGCATCATGCGCAACACCGTCTCGCCAACGCAGTTTGGGTCTTCCTTTTCGCCTGGTTCTATGAAGTTCCTCCAGCAATGTCCTCCTGGGAATGGAACCCTCATCCATCCTCGCAAGGTGTCCAGCCCACCTAAGCCTTCCAAGCCGAACAAACTTTACTATATTCGGTTCCCTAAAGAGGGCATATAGTTCTTGATTGGTTCGTCGACGCCACTCTTGTCCCTGCATAATTCCACCATAGATAGATCGTAGGATCTTCCTCTCGTGGATAAGTAATGCGGACTCATCTTTCTTTGTGAGTGTCCAGGTCTCAGAATCGTAGCTCAGGACTGGGCGGACCAAGGTTTTATACAGCTGTACCTTGGTTGCTCTCGGAAGCAGGGAGCTTCGGAAATGGTTACGTAGGCCATAGAAACATCTGCTTGATTTGCTAATCCGTGACCTAATTTCCCCAGATATGTTGTTATCCACATCCACTTGACAGCCGAGGTATACAAATATTGATTGTATGTTTGTATACAATCTTATTAATATTATCATAAAATTAGATATTCGTACTGCTCTCTCACTCTTGTACAGCTTTCCAGTGTTAGGTCATAAGTTGTACAAAACACTGTTGTTAACAATTATACGGAAATCCAGAACGTTAATTGCATTGACTGATATGCTAAAGTCCAATTGGAAATTTGCGTTTGTCTAGTTTATGATTTAAATTATAATGAGGTTTGATCTGGTTACAAATTTTTAATTATTCTGTTCTATATGAAAATTTAACGTGAGACATTTGTCCAGACGGAGTCCTTGGTAGTGAATATGTTTAACCGGAATTCGTATAATATATTTTTTTAAAAACTGTTTATTGATATTTACAACTGTGTATACAGTTATATAGTTATATACTATTATATAAAACAAGAAAATTTGAGGAAAATAATTATAATGACATTTGATATACATAAAAAGAACTACTCGCCAGTAGCACCTCAACAAAAGCCTATATTGGAAGGTTTTTTGGCCATCTTCTTTTCAGACGCCTCTGAGAATTATCGGGTATTGTGTACAAGTTGGAAGACTAGTTGATTCGAGTGAGTATGGAGTTTGCTATGAAAGGATAGGTATCTGCTTTGGGCCAGATCAGCAATATATGAAACATTAAGATCTTTATGGATATGTTTGTTTGTGACATAATAAGGAGAATTGAGGGTTTTATTAAGGATTTCGTATTGTGAGGATTAGGATGGGGTGTTATTTATTTTAAAACAACTTCTTGTTAGTTTAAACATTTTTTTTTGTATTTATCGTTGTTTTTTTTATTGATTTATTATTATTATTTTTATTGTTGATTATTTGACTCACTTGGAACCCACATACTAGACTTAAAAGACAAGAACTTAACAGAAGATTCGGCCAACTATACCCCATACTATGCAAGACTTCAAAACTTTCAATAGACAACAAGCTTTTAATTTACAAGACTATCCTAAAGCCTATCTGGACCTACGGACTAGAAGTTTGGGGATCAGCAAAACATTCGAACATCAAACGTATCCAATCCAAATTTCTGAGAACCATAACCAATGCCCCCTACTATGTCTCCAACAAAACCTTACATAACGATCTTAATATACCTTTTGTCCTACAATCCATACCTGTCAAATTTTCAAAATTCGATCAAAAAAACTTTCCCATCATCCTAATCCACTAGCACGATCCCTATCTAGCTCCACTCACCCCTATAATCCTCCTCGCAGGTTAAAAGGCAGTGGCCTCGAGATCTATTATAAAATTCGACATGGAGTCCTGGGAATGGCCAGCTTCTCCACTCATGCTTTGAGTGACTGTGCTATAGCGCTCTCACTCAGCCTACATTGGTATTATCTACACCAGTGACGCAGCTGAGAGAGAAGCACTAGGGTCTTTCAGGACCTGGCTTGTCCCTCCATAAGTGGAGGGACAAGTCTCGTTGGGGGATCCCCCGGATTTGTATATATTGTAAATAAAGTATAAATATATTTTTAAGATTTAATTTCCAGATACCTATCCTTTCATAGTAAACTCCGTAACCATTCAAATCCACTAGTCTCTCAACTTGCTTCCCATTCTATTCCTGACAACCCTCCGAGGCGTCTGAAAAGAAGATGGCCCGGGACCTTCTCAAATAGAACTTTTAATGAAGTGCTACCAATGGGTAGTTGCTTCACAAGCATTGTCATTTTATTATTTTTGTCATTATCACATTTACTGGATGTATGTTTTTATGTACAGTTGTAAATTTCAATAAATAGATATAAAAAAAAAAAAGATTTAATTTAATTTAATTTATTTAAATTTTTTTTTTCTATTGTATTATATATTATAAGGACATTATTTACTTATTTTATTTTATTATATTTTATTTTGTATCTTTTCTTTGTATTTATTTCTTGTAAATATTGTGTGAATGGATCATAAGCCATCCATATACTTATTGCCCTCCTCGAGGCAGATCGTAATACTTTCTTTAAATAAATGTTAAAAAAAAAAAAATTGTTGATTATTTATTATTGCTTTATATCTCTAAATAACGCTCCTAAAAAAAAAAATTTGCTATCCAAGAAATTAAGCAATGACTGAGCTCAAGAAACATCATACCAAACTGCTTACTCATTCCATATTATCATACGTGGAGGTGCTTACTTCATTTCATTGTATCCACAGGACTAAAATGATTTCTTCACGATAAGGATCTAATTCGAGACAAATCATTTTGAACGAAAGTTATTGTTCAATAACAATAATAAACAATATTAATGAAAGAATGATTGAAAAAATAATCTTTATTCTGAGACACATTGTTCCCTAAGAATAACCCAAATGTATGGTAAATGGTTTTCTTGTCTGGCTGCAAGGTTTTAAATAATATAATCAAACTGTTATTGGGCACCTTTAGAATTCTCAATTTACAGTAAATATAGGTACCACCAGAGGTGGCTTATAGAAATTTGGCTTCAACAGAAATGCTAGGCTGAGAATTTATAAAACACTTGTAAGACCTATCCCCACCAGTGGATCTGAATGCTGGACGATTTCGAAAAACAATGAGTTGTCGCTCCTGAGGTTTGAAAGGAAAGCTCTCCAAAGAAGAAGCGGTGTATTCTCGGAAGGAACCTGAAGAAGAAGATCCAACTCAGGATTATTACTAATTATATCTAATTTACTTTATATTGTAATTTAAATTTCTTTTAAATTCCTTAATTTAATTTTAATTGTGTTTTTATTGCTTTTTTTTGTTTCTTAATTATATATATGGCAGCTAGGTCGCTATTAATTGTTCATTATAATTATTCTTAAGGGGCAATGGCCCCAGAATAAAATTTATTTAAAAAAAAAAAAATACGAAAATGTAATAAGGAGCTGTCTGTGTGTTTGATGATACCTTTCAGCAATCTAGCAGTTCCATTGGTCTGAACCATATAAAATTTATTTGTATATGAAAATTTAGTACTGTGGCAATAATGGTAACATTTGGTAGGTATGTATACAATTAGTGTAGAAAAACTATAACTTATTGCTGATAACTCATTTGTTGCTGGATGACGAATTATCCTGTGTTTGATGTTTTTCGAAATAACAAATAACGGTTTCTTAGAACTTTGTGATTCTCTCATTAAGGCAGTAAATAGAACTTTGTAATTTATTTTATTTTTCAACATCAAAGTTCTCATCTTAGCAAAACATCTAATAAATTAAATTTGAAGAGTTCTCAATGAATACCGATCTTACTGTTTTGGGACGATTTATTTTCATTTCATTTTTCTCATATAATTGCCAATGATTTTATATATTTTTTAAAATTTTGTAATGGATGTGTTTGGGGGTCTATTCTTTTTTGGTGTAAAGTTTTTTTCACATTAATTTTGACTCGCTCTAGCTCTGTTGATGTTGCTCGGATCAACAATTTGACGATCGTTTTTCGATCAGAACTTCAACGGAGAATATTGTTTGTTATTAACATCAGGAACTAGAACCTACCGATTAGAAGCGTTTTTGGTTTGAATGAAAAAAGACTCGTTGCAACGTTTTTTTCACCCTTAGTTGTGTAAAGTTTTTTCACCATCAAAAGTGTAACATTTTGACACGCTCTAGCTCTCTCTCTATTGGTGTTGCTGGAATCGAAAATTCGACGGCAGTTTCCATATCGCAAATTTAATGCAGAATATTTTTTTTGTGATTCAACATTTGACCGTAGGACCTGCCGTTTTTGAGCTGTATTGGTCACGTTTAGCCGAAAATTTTTTTAAGAGTTGGGTATTTTTTGACACACTCAAGCTCAAAATTTGCCGAAAGTTTCATTTTTAAAAGCAGTAAATTATAATAAACATATTCATGATCTGTTCTTTCCCCCAATCAAGGAGAAATTGAGTTTTTATGTTTTTTTAGCTAATGACTTATTATTTATCAAGTGTATACATTAAAAATTTCTATTTTAGTTCACAGCCAGTTAAAAGCTAACTTTAAGTGTGTTACATTTTTTCCTTATTAATTAGACCTGAAAATGGTGCATCAATTTTTAAAGGAAAAAAAAAATGAAAATTCTTCATTACTTATTTTATTCATGACATTTATATTTCTATGAAACAGTCTAATAGCAAATTCATTTTCTTAAAGAACCAGAAATAGATAAAGGGGTCACCTGTGGTGTAGTGGTTAGCATAGCAACCTACTAAACCCAAGATCGCGGGTTCGCAGCCCGGCAGATGACCTTAGGATTTTTTAAAGGGAGTAAAAAATCCTCAGCTATGCCGTCCTTCGGAAGGGAGTTAAAATGGGGTCCCGAGCCTGTGTGCGATGTCAGGTACTCGTTGAAGATCCCTATCCTAATTATACCAGGATAGGCTAAATTTAGGACTCCCACCGTAGCATCGTCCGATTAGCCATAGCAGCATAAAGTGACGTTAAACGAAACAAACAAAAAAAAAAAAAGAATGAAAATTCTTTATTACTTATTTTATTCATGACATTACTTATTCCATGAAACAGTCTAATAGCAAAGTCATTTTCTTATAACAGAAATAGATAATAACAAGGAAATGTTGAAATTAACTTTAATATAGAGTAAATTATACATAAATTATATTTTAGTATATATTACTGTATCGCGAAACAGGACCCTCGCAGTTAATCACTTCATAGCTTTTTTTTTTTTTTTTCTTTCTCCCCCTTTTCGCCCATATCCTTCGCCTTCTGTTTGTTCCTCCGTCCTTATGTTATCTATCTGTCTCTTTCTCTACACCACAAGATCTTTTATACTTCTCACCATTTTCCGTTCTGGCAGACCTCCTCTGTGATACTCATTCACGCCATTTTATTTTACTAAAACAATGTAATTAGTTTGGATAATTTTGTATACACTGATAGTATCACTATAGAGCTGGAGGAAATATTGTATCATAAAACATCATAATCAACTTTTTTACTAATTCATTTAAAATAGCTTCACCGTCTCTTAAAACATTTATTACATAGTTAGTACATGTTTCGGGACCATAAATTATATTTTAGTATATATTACTGTATCGCGAAACAGGACCTCGCAGTTAATCACTTTCTAGCTTTTTTTCTTTTTTCTCCTTTTCGCCCATATCCTTCGCCTTCTTTTGTTCCTCCGTCCATCTGTTATCTATCTGTCTCTTTCTCTACACCACAAGATCTTTTATACTTCTCACCATTTTCTGTTCTGGCAGACCTCCTCTGTGATACTCATTCACGCCATTTCTTACTTTAGTCGTTCCTATTTTCCCTTCATGTTCTTCAGTCTCACCACTTTATCAAGTATTTTTTTTGTTCAGATTTATTCTCTTCATATGTCCAAAGAATTTTAGTCCCTTTTTTCTTATTGTCGTCTTCAAGGTCTTCTACACGTTTTTAAAGCTGTTTAAAAAACACTGTTATTTCTTAATTGGTAATCCTCCCATTTTTACTGTCACACTACATTTATGACCGACTAGTCATACTTTAATTATAAATTAAAAATCTTCTATAATCAAGAACAAAACTGTTAAACTCAAAACAAATAACCTATTGCATCTTCAAATCATAAATATTCGAAGAGTGGAAATTCACAATGGGTCCATGCGCCATATTTGCTTTATATTGGAACATTGTTCTACAGGCCAAGATCAAAAATCCTCCTATCGGCCTAAGCAACAAAATCCATCTTTAAGTGGCTGAAACATATGGCGAAAGATAGAAGTTAGTATAAAAAACGTAGTAATAAATTAATTCTCAGTTTCATGAATGTTTCATTTCGTCATTTAGACCATTGTGAAAGTATAAAAAAACAAAATCCATCTTTAAGTGGCTGAACATATGGCGAGAGATAGAATTTGTTAAGTATAAAAAACGTAGTAATAAATTAATTCTCAGTTTCATGAATGTTTCATTTCGTCATTTAGACCATTGTGAATTACCACTCTTCAATTTATAATAATATTGAAATTTTAATTACAATAAATAACCAGCCATTAAAAACAATGTAAGAAAAATAAAATAATACCAAAAAATGAAGATAATTTCAATACTGATAATTCAAATATAGGAAAGAAAAAAGAATTTTATTAATCCGCCGATTGTCTGTCAACATGATAGATCGATGTATTTTAAGATTTATTAATTGTCTTATTACATAAATATACATTGCAATATATTACTACATGATATAACTATATTATTTCCAAATCGTAATTGTAAATTTATATTTTTTGAGAGCGTTCAAAAAAATGCAGATGATATTAAAGAATACCACTTTTTGCGGTGAATTTATGGCTAGATGAGTCTCATTTTTACAGGGGAAGGCATTTCTACCATTCTATATGGAGTATTGTTGGTATATTCATATTTGTATTGCTATCGAATAGTGTTGAAAAAATCAAAGTTTGTCCCAACAGATTGAATGATGAAATTACTAAGATTTGTTACATAATATCCTACCCCAACTTCATCACGATATTCCACCTGAAGTTTAGCAAAATATGATTTTCCAACACCATGGAGCTCCTCCACATTATTCGACAGCAATACAAAATATGAATATACCAACAATACTCCATATAGAATGGTAGAAATGCCTTCCCCTGTAAAAATGAGACTCATCTAGCCATAAATTCACCGCAAAAAGTGGTATTCTTTAATATCATCTGCATTCAGACACTTACAGCAAAATGAGGTCTATGTTTATTATCACTGAGTTTTAAACCTTACATTGAAAAACTAATAAAATAAATCCTAAATAATAATAATAAATAAATAAATTTAATAACATAAGATCCTCTGATCTGGTGTCGCTTTATTGACAGTTTTTCCTTTATTTTTCTATTAAACAATAATTTTTTTATTTGCTTTTTATTCCAATGAAGAGTTTTTTATGTTTAAAATGGAAATTTCCATTAAGGGATTGTCATAATGTTTTATTTACCCAAGTAACTGATTTGTATACCAAATGAGAACACCGTGTTTTTTTTTTTTCAGTTTCAAAAGTAAATATCTCCATGAAATTGAAACAGAATCATTACGTTTAACATATCATTCAAAAGCTAATTAAATTTGCAAGTTTTTGTGAGATTTGACGTTTTGTGGATAGTTTTTACGAAAAACGGTGAGCGTTGAAGTAAATAAGACATTGTTACTTCCCCAAATAAGGTGGAGATCAAGCTGTTCTTTAGATACCAAATTTGTAAAATTCAAGGTTACGTGTACTCTGTTCTTATAGGAACTTTAATGCTAAATCCGAAAATGTGGCCAAAATTTGAAAAATATTTAGACAAAATGGGAGATATTACAGTTTTTATGGGAAAAAAAAAAAAAACAAAAAAAAAAAACACACGTGATTTCCTCAAAAAAGTCTTTGATCTATCGTATATCTGCAACGGATCATAATAGAAAGGTGAGATTTGCGGCATTTTTTGGCTACATTTTTGATCTAGTTTAACCCATTTTTTTTTTTTTTACACTAAGAGATACTCACCGTGTATATTTGGATTGCACGTGCTAATCTCTAAAGAGGAGTAAATATTTTTATATTTTATATATATAATACCACTCTAGAAGAATCGTGATATTGGAAAAGACCTAATAATTTTAATAAAGAAGATGGACTAGTTTTAAAAAATATTTTTGTTAAAAAAAAAAAGCGTTGTTATACATCCAAAGCTGATACTAATTGTTAGATCACAAAGGCAGTGGCTCAGAAAATTCAGCATATTACATACATGTATATGGATTTTAATTTTCCTTGATTCTAGAAGGACCGTTTGTTATAATATAATAAGTAGTTTAAAAATAAGCAATTAAAATTTAAATAAAAATTAAAGTATATATTTTTTATGTTTAAATTCACAAATAAAAAAAACTAGCGAATTTATTATATTATAAGACAAAATAATGAATAGTTACTACTACTGCAGTAAGTGTAAATATCCAGTCAATGAGTGCTGAAATGAGGGACGTAGAGTGCATGGACTATCCGATAATTTTGACTTCACAGCTTTCGTTAGGAATAGTTAGAAGGTAAACATACTAAAAGTCCTGAGCTAACGTTGGAGGGGAGGGGGGAAGGAAGAAGTTCAATTTTTTGGTTTTTGCGATAATATCTCTAAAAACGGGTTGACTATAAAAAAATATGTTTCAAATAAACATAAAAGCTAATTAAATTTCCTATAAAATGGATTATATATACATTTATCGTAATTCTAACCGTTTACGAGATATTCTTTATTGAAAATAGGTGATTTTCGGGAAAAAACAAATGTTACCTCAGCTTTTGTCAAACATTTGCTTCTAGTACCTTCTAAAACGTCATAGTCAAAATTGGAAACCAATAAATTTACTATAATTTCATATATACGTTTGCTGGTATTTGAATCAAACCAACGTTTAACAAAAAGTGAGGTAAACTTTATTTTATTTCTAAAAAGTTATCGACTTTTAATAACGTATATCTCGAAAACCGTTGGAATTTCGAAGAATATGTATATAATTAATTTTATAGGAATTTTAATGAGCTTTAATTTTGATAGTAGCATACTTTTCTAGAGTCCACCGTTTTCCAGATATAATCGAAAAACACGAAATTGGGACCTTCTTCCCTCCCCCACTGTTAGCTCACCCCCCAGGGGCGGGAACTTTTAGTATGTTTACCTTCCTAACTAATCCTAAAAAAACGAAGCTGTGGAGTCAAATGTTTTTCCTACAATGTGTTTATGACTAGACTAGTGTAGTTATAAGCATTTCTCTGTTTATAATTATATTTTCATTTTACTGAAAAGTATTTGTTGTCTAGTATTCCCATTCCTTTGCAGAGGAATAGGAAGGTCTTCGAGCCCCTGGGTCGGTTTTTTTCAGCCCCTAGTAACAATTATATAAGAAGTAGGATAAAACTATAATGACTAATGAATTTTAATTGTTTCTTTCATGTTTAGGAGAACTGAAGTAATCGAAGAACTTAAACCTGGAAATTTCCAGAGTGTCATATACTCGAGCTTCGATTCATCCAAAAAACGAAAGTCATCATCCGGATGGCTGACGGCAGGAAACAATTTTTTCTCGTGGCAAATGAAAAATGGTAAGTATCTATAATATACCACTCATGATGTTATGTACTGTGTGTGTACATCGGGAAAATATTGTGGCAAGTGCGCTTCGGAATCCTCGCCGCCCATAAAGTAGATTTGTAAGAATTTAGTGGTTCGTTTGGCATTGGCAGCAGGGAGCCCTTGTATGATAAACTTGCCTCTGATTTTGAATGTCGAATAGAAATTGTTGACCATTTGGCATTAGTAATCTTCGAACTATGGTCTGTTGCTCCGAACGATGATCATTTGGAAAGTGCATTGACTTGAATCTTTCGAAGTGACCTTCAGGAACACGTTAGATATCTGGATCCGTGCCGATAATTTCGACCGTTTCAATGGGTCAGGGTGTATTGTTTCAGGTTTCAGGTAGCTGCAGCTTTATTCCTGAAGCGCGCAACACATCCGCCCAACTGGCTCATTTTTGAATTTCAGAGCCATGACAAGTGCGGACATTCCTTGGTCCCTAGACCACTTACCACTTTTGAATGAGCAATGAATATTCAATATCGGGCTCATAACTGGAATGCTAGGCTCAGGAATAAATCAGATATAAAATGCTCGATGTACCTGTTTTTCAGTTGTTGGGTGCATTTGTGTCTTCGTCTATTGACTGTGAAACGGGCGTGATTGTCGTTTGTGCTAAGCTTCTGACTTCCTTGCGTTCAGCTCGTGTATCTTGGGTGGCTTCTCCTTGATGCAAGTTGCTCCCTTCGAACACGTGCATCAGTATTTTGGTTTGCTGGATTTGTTCTTCGTTTTTTCTTTCGGACTCTGCTATTTCGCAAGTACCGAGCATATACTTGTACTGCGGCTCAAATCACCCCTTTTGCGTTTTCTTGGCATTGCCACTGTACAAAACATACATAAATAGAAATTAATGAAAGTTATTTTAATGATGAAAAATGTTTAGAGAAGAATATATTAGGGGCCAGATCAGGATTTTTGCCGTCAGTTTAGTTTGAAATTAGTTTAGTTTTAATTTATGAAATTATAACAAACATATAAGTTGTTAATTGGAAAAATTTAGCAAACAAAAGTTAAAAAATTACAATTTTTATGAAAAAAATTGTCTGCTTATAATTTTTTCCTACAACCACTATTTCCATTGATATTTCAAAATAAAGAATTCATAATGAGTATGTTTTTGGAAACTATGAAAATTCTTAATGTTATCAATTGACAAATTTTCTTTAAGAAGATTGGTAACGGTCGTGGAAACGGTGATGCAGCTCCCTTAGCCCCGCCGAGAATACCTTTTAGCTGATTCAAACCTTCTTTCTTTTCCGATTTATTTCGGGTTTGTTTTGTAGGTCGAGACGTTTTCGAGGGGAAAGGTTATTTCGTCCATTTTATTTACGGAGAAACTTTTAAATACCTGTTCCAAAATAATATTAACATTCTGTTTTCCTTATGATATTAAAATGTGAAAAAAAGGAATTTCAAAATATAAGACACTAAATCAATTTGAATTATTTTATATAAAATGAAAATTAATATACTGCTAAACCACCAGTATGTTAATGCTGATAAACTTTGTGAGTGTGGGGAAGTGTAAATAACAATTATAAAATATTTAAAGACAGAATCCGTCAAGTATTTATTTCACATAAATCCTATTTATTTAACATTTGTAGCTACATATAGAGAAAATGCTCCCTCATCAGGCTTCTAAAAATGTTTAAAAAATACATTAATCTATAAACATTTACACCAATATGTTGTTTACAATTGTATAATGTCCCTTTACCTCTTATCAAATTGTGATATATTTTCACCATTGTCCATTCTCCATGTTAATAAGGGATTATGATTATATATATAAGACAGATAGGACTCTGTTGAAAGTTATGATGTTAAATTCTGCTATGTTTTCTCAAGGGAAGTGGAAATAAGAAAATATGAAACCCCATGATATACTTTCTCATATTTATTTTTGATCGATATGTTTTATTGAAATAATTATACAACTTAAATGAAATTGATACAACAAATAAAAATATATATAGACACCAAATCCATGTACAATAATGTTCTTAGTTTTGTAAAACTTTTACACATTAGATAAGAGAACAATAAGAAAAATTGAATAGAGAAAACACTAATCCTTTATGGAAACTCATTTTGTTAACCTTCTTTTTCACTTATTCACATTATACAATATGTTAGAATAGTTAGGGACAAAGTAAGTATTATGGATGAGCAAAGGGAATCCCATTCACAAATATATTTCAGGCATACTGAAAATTTTTATGCCTAGGATGGTCAACTTTTATCACTTCAAGGGACATAACAAATAAAAATATATCAAAATACCAAACTCCATGTACAAATTAATGTTCGTTAAGTTTGCTGTAACACTTTTCCACATTAGATAAGAGGGAATAACTGGAAACATGAATTTTCGTTTAAAACACTTTATGAACTTCATTTTTTTGACTTCTGTTTCACTTATTTTCATTTTAAGTAAGACTAAACCTATCAATATATAGACCCTAAACCTCCCCCACAATCCCCAGTTGAAATGAAACTGTTAGAAGTGATGTTTACATGTGAGGTTAGAGGAAAGAGCTTAGCGATTAATGAAAACTCGAAGTGAAGCGTAAGGCTCGAACTTGGTCGTGTGTAGTGCGTGTTGTCAGTGCCATTTTGCTGCCTCACGGTAAACCCGCCCGTTATTCAATAAGATTTAAATTAGAAATTACATTTTTTATAATATCAACACCATTTTCGTATATACATAAAAAAAATTATACTCTTACAACAACAAAAATCCGGTTTTTATTGGAAGCTCGTGTCACGTGTTGAGTACTGTTGCGTGTGTAGTAAAATCAATTAGATTCACTAATCGTGGCAAATCTATCACTCAAAATTGTAATTTAGTTATATTGATAAAATATGGAATGTACGTGCGTCTCCAAATCAGACCCCTTTTTTGCGTTTTGTCTAGGTGTTCATTGCTCACTGTAAAAAACATACATAAACATAGAAGTAATGAAAGGATTATTTAATGATGAAAATGTTAAAAGTTATAAATTAGGGCCCAGGCTTTTTTTGCCGCCGTTCCGCAGTTTTGAAATTATTCGTTTTAATTTATGAACATTATACAAAAAAAAATATAAGTTTTATGGAACAATTTATCAAACAAAAGTTAAAAAAATATTAACTTTTATTGAAAAAATTGGCTGTTATAATTTTTTCATACACAACCAATATTTCCTATTGACATTTCAAAATAAAGATTCATAATGAATGGATTTTTGTGGAAACTATTGAACATCTTAATGGTTCAAAGTTTCACTTTTTTAATAAGATTACATTAAACAATTACATTTTGATAAGATCAAACAACATTTTCGATATAAATAAAGAAAACAGTCATACTTTACACAACCAAACTCCGTGCTGTTTACTGAGTCAGAAGTGACACCTGTAGGACATCTGGCGGGTGACAACTAATTAAATGACGATTGATCAGTTATCGACCGGAGAGGAAAAAATGATTAAAATATATTACTTACTACTAGTATTAAATATGATTTCGTTTTTACGTTTAATGAATCTCATGAGTATAAAGGAGAGGCTTCTTAAAGTTGTATATACGTATTTGTTTTTACCAAGTGTTTTTTATAAGTATATATATATATTACAGGGTGAGTACCTCTTAGTGTATAAAAAAAAAAAATGGGTGAAAACTAGATAAAAAATGTAGAAAGATGCCGCAAACCTCACCTTTCTATTCCAATTCGTTGAAGATATACGATAAATTAAAGACTTTTTTTGAGGAAAACCACATTCTCTTACCATAAAAGCTGTAATATCTCCATTTTGGTTAAATATTGTTTAAACTTTGACCACGATTTTCGGATTTAACATTAAATTTCCTATAAAAGCAGAGTAAATGTAACCTTGAATTTTACAAAACTTGGAATCTAACGAACAGGTTACCTTATAACCTTGTTTAGGGAATTTACATGACTTATATTACTTCAACGCTCACCGTTTTTCGAGAAAACTATCCACAAAACTGCAAATCTCACAAAAACTTAACCGGGTTTTTTGAATGATATGTTATAAGTAATGATTTTGTCTAGATTTCATGGAGAAATTTACTTTTAAATCTTAAAAAAAACAAAAAAGTTGTTCTCATTGGGAATACAAATCTTGTGAAAATAAGACATTATGACAATCCCTTAATGAAAATGTGCATTTGAAACATAATAAACTCTTCATTGGTAAATAATGCAAAGAAAAAAAAGAATTGTTCAATAGAAAAAAAAAGGAAAACTGTCAATGAAGCGACACTAGATCAGAGGATCTTATGTTACTACATTTATTTATTTGTTATTATCATTTATGATTTATTTTATTAGATTTTCAATGTACGGTTTAAAACCCAATGATAATAAACATAGACCTCAATTTTGCCGTTAACTTCTAAATGCAGATTGTGTTGAAGAATACCACTTTTTGAGGTGAATTTATGAATACATGAGTCTGTTTTAACAGGGGAAGGCATTTCTACCTACCCATGTATATCGTTCTTTTATATTTTGTATTGCTTTCGAATACAAAAAATAGGTATTATATATATATATATAATATATATATATATATATAATATATATATATATATATATATATATATACCTAATTCTAAATTTTCATCACGTGAAACGGACTATTCAAAAGAAGAATCCCCTCCATGATTATGGCCCTAGAGTCCTACAGAAAAATAATTTGAAACCAATCAGCAAAAAATTTAAGAACAATTACTATTCCTCGCTTTGATGCTAAGATATGAGGGCCGTATTGTTATTGATTTCATTTGACATCGATCTGATTATTTATCTTGAATCTTCAAGAGCCGGTACTCGAAAATTACGCAACTCATGTCAGTGGTATACCGTGAGAGGACGTTGATAAGGCAGATATTGAAAATGTGCTATATACAATTGTGATTATGTACATTATCTTTTTAATGATTCAATTTTTGAAATATTTTTTTTTTATACACTGCATATAAAAGTTTTCTTTGTTTTTATTTATCATCAATATTTGTAATATTTCTAAACGTGTCCCTTATATATTTCATACACCAACATAACAAATAATTTAACTTTAAATGTTTCATTTAAGGAGATTAATATCAAGTTATTATATTAAAAAGGCATAACTCCTCATTTGCTTTTATTCATTTATACTACATGTTTCAGATCTTGTCTGTTGCTCCATCTTCAGGTTCTACAATCATTTGTATCAAAAAATCAACAATCAAATGGTAAAGTGATGTAATAATATAGTAAAGAATTGTAAAATAACATAATGATTGTAGAACCTGAAGATGGAGCAACAGACAAGCTCTGAAACATGTAGTATAAATGAATAAAAGCAAATGGGGAGTTATGCCTTTTTAATATAATAACAAATAATTTTTTTTTTAGATACTCTAATTAATATTTTCCCATTTAAAATAAACATATCAACTATGTCCCGGAAGAAAGACGAAAAAGACACTGCCCAAGGAAAACATGGGTTCAAGGAGTTGAGGGTGTAATAGCAGCATGAGATTAGTGGAAGGATATTGGGAAGAATGTCAATACTGGTGGTCCAATGAATTGGGTCTCCGTATATAGGTCTAAGGTCGTCAAATCCGATAAAAAAAAAAATTAAAAATAAAAATTTACAAATTTTCATATTGAATAGAAATATTGCAGTATTTAGTCAATGGGCTGCTACCACTTTGTAGTTTCTCTGCAATTATTTTCATTCTAAACGACCTTTATCTTTATGAAACATTCTTTGACTAAACCATCCTTTTAAAAAAAAAAAAAATACCACGAAATTTCCTTATCCAAGATATCGGAAATTACGATAAAAAATCCCTTAAAAGATACAAGACAAAAGAACAAAACATGTACTCCTTACGTAACTCATGCACATGTCACTTGATTGTTATGTATACATATTATTTATCATATACTGACAGGCGAAAATTCCAAGAATTTTTTTTTTTTCTTGACTAAAAGTTGAATTTTACATTTAGCTAGGGCATATAACACGTATTAGGGTTATTAAATACATTAATTAAATAAAAGAAATCAGGAATTAAAAAAAAATTAAATTAAAATTACGAAATTTTTACCTCACTAATTTTTAAAATCACGTTAGACCATTGAATACCAGACGTAATGGACTTCAAATGAACGTGAGGGGCGGATTGATTTAAAACTGTTTGGTAATATTTTATTTAATTAACATTTTTAATAATCAATATGGTTTAAGTATATTATATTGATAAAATCAATTTTTATTGCCCGTTAGTGTATAAACATAGCGATTCCCTCTTTAGAAAAAAAAAAAAAAAAAAAAAAAAAGTGAAACTAGACCGAAAATGAAGAAAAATACCCCTGACCGCAGCTTTCTGTCCCAATCCGTTGCAGATATATGGTAATTCAAAGATTTTTTGGGAGAAACTACGTTTTTTTACCATTTGCGCAACATTGCATAGATATATAATATAACAATTTTCACACTACTATACAACAACATCCTAATCTACTTTCACAGACAATTTCTTTATCCTTATAACCACTTTATGTCGGAAAAGAGATCTCTTGTTAGATTAACGTTTATTCTTTTGTTATCACTTTCGGGTCATCAGTTAATGAAAAAGTGATCAAAAATAAAAATATCTCATTCACTAGATGCAGAGAGGAGGCTGCAGTTTTCATTTAAATTTATAAATAATCTTCTGATGTATGTAAACAAAAACTAGCAATGATTGAAAGCAATGCTATTGTTAAAACGGGTACTGCTTCCTGTATTTTTGGGGAAGTTAATCTGGAAAGTGTTCCTTCTCTCCAAAATCGTTGTTGGTACCATGAGATTATCGTCCAGTTCCTAAAATTTCCTGAAATTTGAAATTCCTAAAATTTGAAATCTTTTTTTTTAGTCCTCTTTTAAGCTACAGAACCTATTTTCTGCTCAAATTTTAGAAAATTTAGTTTAGTATAATTTTGAATATAAAAAGCTTCCCTAAGAACCAACCGTGCTGTAAATATTTTTATCGTGCTGTAAATTTTCTATGAAGTTTCTGCTTATTATTTACTGAAATATTATATTAATTATTTTAATGAGGTTAACTTAAAAAACTTGTTGCTTCAGAACCACGTTTTTAAAATAGACAATGAAATGTATTTTTAATAAACACATAATTTTAAAAGAAATCTCAAACATTCCTGAATTTCTGTTTGCAGCATATTTGGACACACATGATTTCAACATAATATCAGTGGATTGGTCAGCCTACTCTTTGAACCTATACACAGTTGCTCGTTGGTCCATTCATGCGATTGGTAAGTAATTGAATGGTAATTTACGCTTTAAGTTGAATACCAGGTGAGATAAAGAACTACATCGGCATTAAAAACTTTTAATCGGTTTCATCGATCAATTAAAAGCTTAGTGTTGATCCTTCTGGGCTATGTAACCTCCTTATCGATGAACAACTCAAAGTTGAAAATAATCATCGTTAACAAAAGTATAATTAGTAAATTTTAAACATTCCCGAATTTCTATATTTTTTTTTATTTTAGGACCATATGTCAGTAAAATGTTGGACTTCCTGGTCGTCGAGTTCGGAGTATCTCCAGAAGATATTCATATCATCGGCCACAGCCTCGGGGCACACATTGCTGGTTTAGCTGGAGAGCATATGTCAGGAAATATTTCCAGGATCACAGGTATGTGTATAGGCCCAACTTAATATCGATACTTCCTTAAATCCTACTAAAATATTTTTCGCTACCAAAGATCTGCAAGATGACATACTCGTATATAGCTTTTGGGCTAGCAGGTGACCATATTCTTGTCCAATCCAATGATATTATCATTGGACCTGGTTCGCTTCTAAAATTCACTCTATGTTTCCACAATCCTGTTTACAATAAACTTTGTTACGAGATGTAATTCTAATCATCAGTGCAAAACCTTTAACAGATATAGATCAAACCCTTACTTAGAAATATAACACATATCAAATATTCTGTCATTAAACCTTCATCCTCAAACAGTTTCAAGTAGTTGCTAAGCTTAAACGGAAAGAATTTCCAACAATAAATCCAATTACTGGCAGGTTACTGTATTAACATTTACCGTAAAACGGCACCAGTGAGTTAACTTTGCACCAAGCTCACTAAAAAGTTTTTGCAGTTAAGGAAAATTACTTACTTACTTATGTTAGTTGATTGTAGTGTTTCAAAATTTTATAACAGATGTGATTGCTTTGTGGGATAAAGTCGTGCTTTCAACAACTAAATATTTCTCTGATCGATTAAGTTATGCATTAATTTTATTCTATAATTATTGTAATCTGAATATATGATATTCATTTTGTTCAAAATATTTGCCAAAAGTCATGGTATTTGAAAATAAAATAGATTCCCCTTTTTGATATGAACTAGGAATGACTTTGCACCAAGTATATTTTGGCGCAAGGTGACCTCCCTGTGGGAAGAAGTCTTAAGCAGCATTGCTCCTCCTAAACAAATCATTAAACGAGGATATTTTGAAGTTAAGGAGTTAATAGGCTGGTTAAAATCCAAATTATTTGGGATAGCGTTTTGTTTCTTGTTAATAAGGTTTTATTCAACTATGTGCAAATATATTGACTGTTAAAATTTTGTCTGGTTATAGCTTGAAATAAATTGTGCAATTTCGTTTCTCATATCATTGAAAACATTGTAATTTACAATCGTTTCCTTTAAAAAAGAAACAGAGAAAAAAATCACTTGACTAAACTCCAAACACTATTAAGACATGACTTTGCATCTCATAACTACTATCAAGCTTTCACTTTGCTCCAAAATACGCTTAAATATTTAATAACATGCATTTTAAAAATTGATAGTTAAAGAATGAAATTCAACTAAAGTGTTGCAAAGTCACGCCGTTTTACGGTACTATGTTTTGAAGAAGTAGGAGATGAAAGTACAGTGAAACTCCCATTATCCGAATTAATTGCTGCCGAAATTGATCCGGATAATCAGATTTACAATTGAATTAGAGTATTGAGATAAAAAAATAAAGACATATGTAATGTTTTGACGACGTATTTTATTGAATAATTAAAAATGTGTCGGCTTATGAAATTATATTTAGTTAACAACAAAAGTTACATGTCGGGAATCGTGGGTGTTTCGACACTGAACTAATCCGCCAATTTATTTCCCAGAGACGCAGTTCCGGTAGCTGCCGCTTGGTGTATTTAGTTTAGTCTTTTATTGTGCCATGAAAACTAATAAGAGGGGACTTTTCTTAACTCCGAACCACAGCCGACAATGTCTGTTAATAAAATATTTAAAAAAAATTGTATGTAATAAGATCAAAATATATATGATTTTTCTTCAAATAAATCCGGATAATCGGATATCAGGATGATTGGGGTGCGGATAATAGAAGTTTCACTTTCCTGGGAACTACACTACACTATGTTGAAGACCACGGCCGGTTCGAAAACGTTTGTTACCACCTCTTAGGTGGGCACAGAATAAGAAAAGAACAAAAGATTTCTTCATTTAAGTGGGTAACACTCCTTAAATCCGAAGAATTTTTCCTCTAAAAAAGACCAGATTTTCATTGGCTATCAGTAACTCCGTTCTGGAATTTCTAAAACTCCTAGCTTGTTTTCCCTCACTCTGGTTTAACGTAACGATTAAAATCAATATTAACGAAGTTTCATCTTCGTGGTCTCTTTGGGTATCCATATGTTCCAAATCTACGCGATTTCGAAGTGGCTTTTTTTGCCTGTTTGTTGTTGTTTGTTTTTTAAAGGCAAAAAACTGCTATGGTTATTAGTCCCCATATACCCGAACTTTACATTATCACAGATTTCTAATCAAATTATATTAATCTCAAAAAAAAAAAAAAAAAAAAAATAAAAAAAAAAAAAAAATTTAATAGAAAATAATAAAAAAAAAAAAAAAAAAAAAAAAAAAAAAATAATGAGATAATAACATTTAATGTTCACTATCACCCCAAGAACATAAAGAGCTGACGAGGAACACCACATTTATCCATATCTCTCCTGTATTGAGGACACTCCTGGAAGATGTGCCTCACTGTTAGAGCAACTCTGCAGAGTTGACACTGAGGGGGATCTCTCCTTGCCATCACGTAGTCGTGTTATTATGGCAGAGTCCAATTCATAGCCGCGTGATTATCACCTCCTCACATCTACATTGTCTTGATGAAGAGGCCCAGCCACCGATGTTCGGTTTGATTTCTTTCAATTTATTATTTTCCGATGCCGACCAGGCATTCCATGTTTGTTATCGTCAGTATCCTCTTGTTCCCTTTGCTTGTTATATTATTATTCATCCCAATGCGCACTCTATCTCTTCAGATCCTAAATCCAACTCTAATGAAACTAATATTTAATAGGATTCTTTTTAAACTCTATTTTTTTCAGGACTGGACCCAGCAGGACCCCTGTTCATCGAGAACGGCCTCCATCGACTCGATACCAGCGATGCAGACTTTGTTGACGTCATTCACACTAGTATTAGGTACGTCGGCTACTACCCACCCATCGGTCACGCAGACTTCTATCCTAATGGAGGTGGTCCCTTGCAGCCTGGATGTGGCTTTGATATAGGTATAACTGATTTCTTATCTAATGATCAATATGCTTTAAAAACCATGAGCTCCTAATCCTAATCCATGATTTCTTATTTTGTCACAAATGAACTAATCCACAAGACCCACCAGCAGCAATTCATTAATCTTCTTCATTAATGAATTATACATTATTATGGTATTATACCCACTAGTTTTGTTCCTTTCAGGATTTTGCACACATTTGAGGTCATACAAGTACTACATAGAATCGATGTATGACAAAAACGGTTTCGCTGCGCAGAAATGTCTCAGTTGGAATCATTACATGGAACAGAAATGTTTCGATGACATTGCATTCATGGGAGAGAACGTTTCCAACAGGTAAGTTTTATTTTTTTTTTTAATTAAGTTTCTCGTTCTGATCCGAAATGACATCCTGACAACTGTTGCAGGGCCAGAGGTAATTACTACTTAAGGACCAATTCTGCGCCCCCGTTCGCACTAGGGCTGATATTTAACAAGGATTCTCCCTGTCAGAGTACACCGTACCAATGAGTGATTCATTCATTATATACAAATTATTGTAATATTTTGTAAATACAAAGATTTTTTTTTTTTTTTTTTTTTTTTTTTTTTTTTAATTGATTGTGTTAATATAGAAAAGTTTCATGATTATACACTGACTTACAAAGAAAGTTATGTATGCAAGAAAATACGAATTCGTATTTCGTACAGGCAGACGGAACCAGTATTCCCCTACCACTATACTACCCAGAGTTAACCCATTTCCAACTCACCAACATTATTTTAGACTGCTGCTGATGCAGGCATAGGTAATAAAATTACTTCAAACACAGTTTACGGTTTTACTTATTTTGTTTAAGGGTTTTTATTATATATAAAAGTTAAAATTACTAATGACAATTTAAATATAAAGAAAAAATAAGTGAAATCAAACAGAAAGGAGCGGAACGTAATATTTTATAAAAATTAATGACCTTTCAAATAATATAAATAAATCAATGTTTTTCCCTGTTAATAACAAACAATGAAATTTTAGATTATTTTTTTCAAATTTCCTTCAGTCCATGTTTATCATTCGTTTCGTTATTTACAAGTACGCCAAGACTAGTGGAAGCAGCCATTCAAGCCAGAGGGGGCAATATGACTTATTAAATATAAATTAAAAAATTAAAAGATAAAATTGTAAAAAATGAAAAGTTTTATAAGTCTTTTTAACTTTTTCGTTTATTGGAAGAAATATTGTAATTTATTTGAATAAAATTTGTTTATGTCCAGTTTAGGAATGTTTATTATAAACTTCAGAATCTTTCTTTATTATGAAAAAAAAAAAAATCATTTTTATAAAATTCAAATATTTCAAAGTGTTGCGATACTTTTGACGCGGAGTTTATTATAAAAAATATTGAAAGAATTTTGCGTTAGGTACTTACATATGAAAACTAAGCTACTTATCATTTTTACTCCCTGTATTGTTGTTGTTCTGACATCCAATAGCAGCACAAAAGGGTAACTTAATGTGGAATGAATTTATTAACCAAATAAAAACTCAATGAGAATAGGTTTACGTAAAAAATTATAAATGAAAAGCAAACATTTGTAACTTCAAGAAAATCTCGCAGGACAAACGTGGTAAGCTTCGGAGGTTTGGGTAGCATAGTGGAGGGGGAACGAATCCCATCCCCACTCCACTCGAAACTGTCCTATTGTATATCTCCTCACTGGTTAAGATCAAAGTTATGGACTAGTCTGCTTGGAGTGCTGATGTAAATCAAACCGAACACGCCCGGGAAGAACAAGGGAGACATGTTGGACCGAGAGTTGTTCGGAGTTGTGAAGGGCGGTTCTGATTTAAAAATGGAATAAGATTTTAGGTTCCGTTCCACTATTGGAAACAGTTCCAGTTTTCGTTCCGTTCCACTTCAGTTCGACTAATCTCCTGCCTACTTACCATGCATTTTCGTACCACCCATTGTGACTCCGAGCTGTTAACCTCCTCCAATTTTATAATTAAAAATTTTAAAGATACTATAATATTAAGAAGGTTTAGCTAAGTATACTGATTAAAAAAAAAAATGTATACCTTTGAAATAGTTTTATTCAATCAAGATTTTTTTTTTTTTTTGTGGGGGGGGGGAGCTAGCTTAAGTATAGTGCATATTTGAGCGAGAATTTTCCAATTGCAGTAGTTCCGAAAAAAAAAAGTAAATATTTTTCACAAAACTGCTTGGGTGACTATCGATAATTTTCGATTCGAGCCACTTCAACAGAATTAGAGCGTGTTAATAAAGGCCCGACTTTAAAACAGGGAGGGCTTAAGTGACCTTTTTCATTCGAACCAATGTAGATCCTAAACGGTAAGTGCTAACGACAAGTTATATATGTAGTTATGTTCTCTTTACAAAGAAAAAAAAAAAAAAAAAAAAAAATCAAAAATTTACCTTGTATCCTACCATCTTTATAATTTTTTTTTCCCGACAGAAACCATTAAGAGGATTTATTTGAATACAATGAACCATAAAATCAAAATCCCTCATTTAATTCTACGTATATTACATTTGGGCAATTTAATATTAAATTCTTAAATTTTGAAATCGTTCTACAGATAGATCATGTACATTGTGTTTTTAAAATGCTAAAGATGCTCAAAGCGGCGATGAACAGCAAAGATGACTGGATCGTTGATGATTTAGAACTCTGGTCTGGAAATATACTTCCCCAGAAATCAAGTATCTCCTGATATTCAGTGTAGTTTTCTGCACGAATTCTAGTGTTTTGTATATCCAAGAAATATTGCTTCTGGAACTGTGGCCACACGCTGCTTGGTTTTCTGAAACATAAGGTATTGTTTAAATTTTATGAAAGGTATTTATTTAACTTATTTGGCAACCTATCAACAAAAAAATGGCCATAAATGTTCTGTTGGAAAAAATAAATAGTTTTAGTAGAATAGGCAAGCTATTGAAGTTTATAAGCAATGTTGGGAAACAATCTTTTCTCTTTTGAAAAACAATCACCACCCCAACTGAACGCTGGTAAAAAATTACTATCAGCCAAATGATGTCCAATTATAAAATAGAGAAGAAAAATAAAAGAATTTTACCAATTTACTGCAATTGAAAATTGGGAAAACTGAAATAAAATGCAAAGAAAAATAAAACCGTTATAGAGGAACAACATTTGTAAAATAATTATAATTTTAAATATGTACCTACAAAAAAGAATTTAAAAAAAAATTGATGAGTAAAAATAATATATAATACTAGAAATAATATATCTCCTATAGGGAGTACAATTCAAATGCATACATAAAAATAATAGAAATGGTGGTGAGAAAAGTGATATTTTTCTTCTTTTTTTTTTTTTCTTTTATTAATTGAAATTTACAACTGTATTAGAAAATACATCCAGTAAATATGCTGTATACAATGCAATATGATAACATGATTAAGGCTTGTAGAGGAACTACCCAATGGTAGTACTCTAATGAATATTTACAAAAGAAGATCACGAGGCCATCTTCTTTTCAGACGCCTCGGAGGATTGCCAGGGATGGAATGGGAGCTCTAGCTGTGCAACAAGTGGATTTGGATGAGTGTTAAGTTTATTATGAAAGGAGAGGTATCTGGTTCGTGCCAAGTCGTCGGCGACATATGGGATATTAAGGTCATTATGGATTAATTCATTTGTGACAAAGTAAGGAACATTAAGGATTTTTCGAAGGATTTTGGATTGGTGTGATTGGATGCGGGAAGAATTCGATGGTTTAGTGGATCCCCACAATTCTATACCGTAAGTCCAAATAGGTCTGATAATCGTCATATAGACAAGTTTCTTATAGAAAAGTGATATAAACTAGAAAAAATATATGTTATGATCTTTAGCTGAAATTGAAATTAAAGCAAAAATTAATTAAAACTAGTTTTAAAACTATTTTGATAATTAATGAATTGAGAAATAACAATATGAATTTAACTATAAGAGAATGAGGTTCAAGTTACGTAGAATAACAGGGTTTAAATATTTGGTAGGTGTCTAGTGGAAGTCTCCTCAGCATTCGGTGGGTTCTCGAAAAAGGCAATGGTGAGAGACAATCGAGCAGAGGTGAGAGAAGATCTCGCAGAGGTGAGAAAAGATACAGCTAGACGGTGAAGTGCGTAAATAGCACAATCTAACTTTCTTCCAGGGTGCACTGGCTCAGACTGCCATGCTACTGTCACGCGACGCTCATATGTTTTCTTTTGTTTTTTATAACAGCTGTCGTAATTTACCTAATACGTAACTTGATACACATAATACAAATATAATATACATAACTTGAGCCATCAGGTACGTATATAAACTAACTAATCAGAAATATTTAGAGCTATTACAGTTTTGTATTTATAATAAATTATAACATAATTTCTTTCTCACTATAGGAGATGATGAGAGATGATACAAGGAAAAATTAATTAAAAAACCAAACTATCAGGCTTTAACAAGTAACATTGTTTATATGGCAACATGGCAACTCGGTGCCATTGCCGTTTCAATCTTCTGGAAGGGTTATATGGATTGTTAAAAACGGATGAGATTGAGCCAGGGGATTAGGATGATTGAATATATTTCGATGAAATTTCAAGAATTTTGAAGGAATGAGATAGAGGAAAAATGTTAGTGCAAGTACAGTGCATATTTGAGCGCGAGCAAATGGCAGTAGAAAAAGTTTCCATGCAGAAAAAAAAAAATCATTCGGTAAACCAGAAAGTAGGTAATACGATAAAAAAGTTTTCAGGGAGACTAATTCTGCAATGAGGGAGGCAAATGGATGGTTTCGAGAAAAAAAGGAGTAATCAATTCTTGTGACAGCTTCATTAGCATATGAACAAATAGCGAAAAAATCATTTACCATAATTACATATGCAGTAAAACCTTGTGTGGTTCAATTCCCTGAATCCGAATGAAGAAGGCGAGCTCTGTCGGTAGAACAGAAAATTTCAAAGAAAGCGGTTTATATTGATGATGCCCAATCATCAATGAGTAGTGGGGGCGATGGAGAGGAGGGGGGGGGAGTCAAGAGCGGCAGGATCAACGCAACAAACCAGTCGGAACGACCTTGGGTGGAACGAAATATTAGAAAATGTAACGATTTTAAGGTGGCGGAAGGATATTCCGCCATTGTTCTCCATACGGATACTGTTCTGAAATATTTGATGATTTTACTGCTTTTCAGATCTGCCAGGGTCTAACGATTTTTCGAGGCTGAAGGACATCCCTGGCCATTCTCCTTTCGCAATTAAAATTAGGTCTCGCCCTTACGGATACTGTTTTAAGATGGTGGAAGGACATCTTTGGTTCACACACACACACACACACACACACACACACATATATATTAGTTTTCGTCCTTAAGGACACTGCTTTGAAATATTTCAGGATTTCACGTTTTTTAAGTTATATGGAAGGATATTCCGCCATTGTTGTCAATAAGGATGTTGTTTTAAATATTCGATGATTTTACAGTTTTATGATGGCGGAAACATATTTCGCCTTCGTTAACGCATTCTACGGGAGTTTTTCAACGCTAAAGACTTTAAATTATAATAATTCATTGTATTATAATTCAATTTTCAAATTATAATGATTCTTCTGCACTATAATGCGTAACTTAACTTATCACACAGGTCAACAAAAAAAAAAATGTTTCTGAAAACTTTTTTTACTTTAATAGCTGATGTTTATAGATTTTCGTGTTCTGAATCCAAATCTGGTCTTAGTTGTTTTGTATCACCCATAGTTTTTGAGAAATTTGCTTTTTTTATATAATTTAAAAAAGCATATATAACTGTATCATATAAATATAAAGCATTATATAACTGTTTGGTGAGGCCTAACTTTATATGTTGGGGTGGTAAGAGAATGCTTCTTGGACCTACAAGGTTATTGCGGAGAATGTTCTTCTCGCAGGGTTTTAAAAGCTCCCTCACAGGCCAGTTCTTTCTGCACCAATGTTGATCTCTTGCTCTGCTGTCCCATTCACACAAAAACATAGAAATTTGGTAAAACCGCTTAGCTGACCAAGAAGTATGCAAGTTACTTTCAAGTTACCATTTATCATCCAACCATGAGCCGAATAGCCAATTTTATTCAACACTATTTCTAGATTTTCATAGCTCTCTTTCATATGTACAGAAAGGCCAACAGGTATAGATGCACAAGTGTTACTATTGTGTAATAAAACAGCTTTTAAACTAGTTTTGGAAGAATCAATAAACAACCTCCAGTCTTCTTTTTTGTATTCAACACCAAACTCTATGATCAGACCTGGAATGAGTGAGCAGTACACTAAATCACCTTCTTGTTAAAAAAATCTCGAAAACTGCTGCTTTCTCTTCCTGTACACATATATGCTAGTTCCAACTAGGGTTGGACGATAGTCAATAGTTAGCACTATCGATAGGCCGATACTATCGGTTGAGAACTATCGATAGTTTAGTTGCTTCCCTTTTTTCCAAAGCTATTCAATAAAGAATCTAAACTAATTTAATTAAATTCAATTATCTACTACTATTTGAGATTTGCAGGATTATAAATTATAAGATTATATCATAAAAATGAGAGAAAAAAAAATCTTCAGAAAAGAAAAATAACGAAATACAGTAGGACCTCGATAATCCGAACTAATTGGGACCGGGGGTGGTTCGGCCTATCAAATCGTTCGGATTACCAAACAAAGTGCTTTCCAGGCATAGTATGTAGCATGCAAAAAATGAACACTGACGTACTAGTTCTCGTAAAATAAGAAGCACCTTGTATTGCCAAAGGCAAATAGTTTGTTTTATGAAATACAGAGATTCATGGTTTAGAACACTCGGCTATAGTGAGGACATACACATTATTACTACTATCATATCTATATATTGATAGAACACTCGGCTATACAATTAACCTACTAATACAATATTGTTAACTCTCGATTAATTCAATTTGAAAGTGTAACAGTGACCTCTCCGTTTGTTTTTGTTTTTGTTTTTTGGTTGGTCCATTCGTATGAGTCCTAGCCTAGCACTCGACTAGTACTCTCTTTATTTTTGGTTGTGGCCTGGACCCCCACACTCTCTCACACACTTTTCAGGTCCCCCCCCCTCCCTGCACAGGAGACTCTAGGACGTGGAGTGTCAAGCCAGGAGATGGCGGATTCCAACATGGAGTTGGATCTTGCCAGTGGTCCTATGCCAGCGGACCAATCAGGAGCCACCTACGAGAAGCGCTCTCTATCGGAAGGTTTTGAGCCTGTACCAAAGAAACACTCCTTCAGGCCAAGGCCTGCAACCAGTCGCCCTCCAGTTGCCACTGGGAACAGATTTGAGCAGTTACCGGTAGAGGTCGCTAATGCACCTCGAGTAAGGTTACCAGCGCCCATAATAATTCCCCCCCCCATTTCACTGACTGACTTGAGGGTTAAAATCAGAGCTATTGGCATCTCTGACTTCTCCGCCAATAACTCAAAGAAAGAGACGAGACTGTACTTAAACACCGAAATAGACCACGCGAAGGCAACCCTACTGCTGAGGACAGATCAGGCAGTACAATTCCATTCCTTTGCCCCCAGGGGCACACAAAGATCCAAAAAATTCGTTATGCACGGTTATGACCTCGACCACCCCGTAGCCGACATAACCGAAGAATTAAAAGAACGACTGCCCGGATTCATAATGGCTCGGAGACTCACCAGAAGAGAGGGGAACGACGAGCCCTACCCCGTTGAAGGCATCCAAGTAATTACTGCCCCTACTACGAAGATGGAGGATCTTCAAAAACTAAGGGTAGTAAACAATATTCGTTTCAGGGCCTCCGTCTTCAAAGAAGATGGCGGACCTGTACAATGCCGCCAATGCCAACAATTCGGCCACACAATGAAATATTGTGGCCGAACATGTAGATGTCCTTGGTGTGGAGGCCCGCACCTAATCGAAGAATGCCCTCAACGGCAAGTGGCCTCACCTATATGCCCCAACTGCCAGGGCGCTCACCCAGCTTCCTCCAGGGACTGCCCACATCGACAAAGTCTCCTCGCCCAGCGAAGACAGAAAACAGCAGCAACTGCCCCGGCACCAGCACCTGAAATCAATGAGAGGAATTTCCCTGCAGCCCGCCCAACCCGTACGGACTACAGCTTCTCTCAAGCCTCAGGTGGAGCAGCTCCTCGTCGAAAACCCAGTACTACCACTACTACTCAACTGACGGTGGCATCACAACCAGTCCAGATCAACTTGCCACCAGAACCTGACCTGCATGACAACACCACCAACGTGCTCCTCAATCGCATGGACGCTATGATGGAGATGATGACCTCAATGATGCGTCTCATGACCAGGGTGATTGAGAAGCTCGATGATCGCTGAGCACGTCATCAACCTGAACGCCAGAGGCCTGCCTTCATCGCAGGCTGAACTAGAGGTCCTCCTTCTTCAGTATCGACCAGCGGTGGTGGCACTAACTGACACTAAGATCCCCCCGACTTATCGACTCCACTTCACTGACTACATATCCTACAGAGAAAACGTACAGGGATCACAGGCAGTCGCCATCCTCGTGAGAAGAGACATACCATCCAGACTCATACCGAACCCCGTGGACTCTTGCGAGGGCTGCCACATGATCACAGTTGACGTGCGACTGAGAAATCGGTACACGTTCAGCTGTGTCTACAGAAGACCTCGGGCCAACTATACGCCTGTTCGCGGTTTGCTGCTTCACGCACAGGCCCGCAGCAGGTATGTTGTCCTGGGGGACCTCAATGCTCGCCACACGAGCTGGTTATGCTCTAATAACAATCCATTGGGTTCGGTCATCACGAAGATGCGGCTCTCTGTCTTCCACCCAGGTGTACATACTTTCCGACACAGCGCCAACCCCGCCCATACCTCGACACTGGACTTACTCCTCACCAGAGACATGCACACTATCACTGAGTGCCGAGCCTTGCCTTTCTGTAACTCTGACCACCGCCCAGTGCTATACACGTTCGAAGGTACTCCGGCCACACCTACTGCCACTAAGTTCCTTCTGCACGAAGCGGACTGGAAGGGCTACAGAACCAGGATACAGGAATCGCTCCCCTCAGTGACTCCGTGCCTGACCCCTGGTGAGATCGACACAGCAGTGGAGACTATCACCACCACTATCCTTGATGCTGCCGACCTTCACATCCCTAAATTCAGTCCCCGACCCAACAGCCAACGATCTCCTCCACCGCACGTCTTGGCCTTGATCGGACAGAGGAATAATCTCCGGAACATTTTCTGGCGAACACGGGACTACAGCCTCAAGCCTGCTATCAACGCCATGACCCGGCAAATCGCCAGGCTCATGAGCGATTGGAAGACGGCTTTGTGGCATGATCAGCTCCGGCGGACCCATAACGACCACAGACAGTTCTGGAGATTGGTCCGAACCTTCGTCAACAAAAGGCGTGCGGTTTTCATCACTGACAGTGACCAGCTTCTAACACCCGCTGGACAGGCAGAACACCTAGCTAGAGCATACTCAGCAAAGGATGCTGAAAGGACGGCTGATGCGCCACTGCCACCCCACGGACCACTACCAAGTCCTAATGAGAAGCCCATCTTCTCTACTTTCAAGGATCTTGAGTCTGTTCTCCGCCGCCAGAAAGGGAGAAGAGCATCCGGACTGGACGGTATCCCGTCAACTATGCTGAAGATGCTTCCTAGGAAGGGTAAAGCCTTCTTACTAAACATCTTCAACTCGTGTTTCCGAATTGCTTATTTCCCCCGGTATGGAAACGGGCTGTGGTGGTCCCCCTCTTAAAACCTAAGAGACGTGGTAACGTAGCGGAAGATTACCGTCCTATCAGCCTCCTCTCTCACATCAGCAAGGTGTTCGAAAGACTGGCTCACTACCATATCCTCGACCACTGTCGCCGTGAAGAAGTCATACCACCTGAACAGACCGGCTTCCAGCGAGGTGTTGCCTGCGAACACCATCTGGCCAAGCTTCAGGCATATGCCATCGACCAGATGCATAGGAATAAAGCCACTGCGCTCATCTCGCTGGATTGCACACAGGCCTTTGATTGTGTTTCACACCCCCTACTACTCCGCCGACTGGAAGAATACAGGTTCCCTACCGCCCTATGCCGACTGATCAGAAGCTATCTTAGTGGAAGATCTTTCGTCGTACGAGTCGGTGGGAGCCTGTCTCAACCAGTCCTCACCACCTGCGGTGTACCACAGGGATCAGTACTGGGACCAATCCTGTTTAACATCTTCACGGCTCCAGTGGTCTCCATCAAACACTCCGAGGCGGTAGTTGCTGCATACGCAGACGACGTAGCCGTCTACGCCTCCAGCCTTAACCCTGGCCGAGCACTCGACATGGCTCAGAGGGCAACCTCCACCATTGTCGAAGCTCTACACACCTGTGGAATCAAGGTTAACCCCAAGAAAACTGACGCTATTGTGATGTCCTTTGCTAAATTCAGGAGATCCCAGAGATTGCCTAAGCACTTCACAATAGACAATGTTGAGCAACCCATATCCAGCTCCATTCTATATCTTGGGGTCAACATTGACCGACACCTGACCTTCTCCACCCACGTGAAGAGCAGGATCAAACAGGCCAGGGCAAAGACCTACCGCCTCTATCATCTCTTGACTTCTCCCCAACTATCCCTCCGCCTCAAGCTCCAGATATACAAATCCATAATTAGACCCACCCTACTCCATGGAGCTCCACTGCTGCACCACATGTACAAGAGTACACTACATGCTCTCCAAACGTTCCAGAACACCGTCCTTCGGCGAATCGTCCGTGGTACCAACCTTCAGAGGGCCAAAAACAGTCACATCCTAGAACAGCTAAGGATGCCTTCCATCCCGACCTACATTGGCCGACGACATATCAAATTTTTTGATGGTCTGAAGCACTGTTCCAACCCTCTCTTCAGGGACGTAGCCCCGCCTCCCAGGCCTGGGAGGTGGCAAGGTTTGACCCCCTTAGCGGACGTACTCGCCGAGGGAAGGGGTTCAGGCTCAACAGACTGACCCGTTAGAACCACCACCGCCAGCAGAGTGACTCCTCCTCGCTCAACATAGAAGAAGGAAGACCATCCGTCAACAGAGTGGATCCAGCAGCTGCCGAGGACACCCATCTTCAAATGCCGCAAGGCAATCCAAGATCTTAATATATATATTGTATATTATATTGTATGTATTGTAAATAAATGGAGTATTGGAAAAAAAAAAAAAAAAAAAAAAAAAAAAAAAAAAAAAAAAAAAAAAAAAAAAAAAAAAAATATGAAATACAGTACTGTACAGTACTGTACACACAAAAAAATTATGCTGTACAGAGAGATAAAAAAAATAAAGAAAACAAAAACTAAACATTTGGAAAATAGTCACTCATTTTTTTTCTGAACGTTTTTTTTTGTTGAAGAACGTTTTTTGGCTGCTAAATTTTCGGATTTTCATTAGCTTGATCAACTGAGCAAAACAGCATTCAGACTGCTGCTGTATCAGTTAAAGAGCGACTGAAGGAAAAAACCAACAGAGGCATAATAACAACACTCCCCCTTCCCTCTCTCAGTTTGTGCTTACGATTCTGATTATCTTTATTTTTCCCAAAATGGCGTTCGGATTACAAAGGTTCGGATTATCGAGGTTCTTCTGTACTTGAATTTAAGAGTTAAGTGTGCTCCTTGAGCAACATATTTCCCGAAAGAAAAACTAGCATTTCTGCTTTCCTTTGGCTTAATCTTTAAGAAAACCCTTGAGTTCTAGGAATTCCGAATTCAATTTTAAAAGAACTCGACACTGGAAAGAGACAGATCAGCATAATTCCGAGAGTTTCAAAGCATGAGTGTAAAAAAGATCTATCGATTGTCGGCACTATCGATAGCGACCATCGATAGGCATAACCTATCGATATATCGATAGTAACTATCGACTATCGCCCAACCCTAGTTCCAACTGCCAACAAATTCTTTTCTTTTAGTCTAGAACCAAGCAATTCAGCTTTGTTCTTTTGTTAACCCAAGATCCCTAACTAAGTCTTAACGGCTCAATCTGAGTAAACAGTTTAGGCTCTATATTTGATGTAGCAGATTGGAACTCTTCATCATCTTCCTCATCTATATCTAAATCTGTTTCAGCAGTTCTGCCAACTCTTCTAAATCCAGCACAAATTATTTTACAATTTTATTTGTAGTGTATAAAAGCTATTAAATTATGCAATAAATAAAAAAAAATTAATATATTGATGTGCAAATATGAAGAAATGGTAGGTGATAAGGCTTAATAAGTGTCATATTTGGATTTAGCACCCTAAAAAACAGAATAATAAGGTATTTTAAGAAAAAAAGTTTTTTCATCGTTGGCCTGTGTTATTTATGTTTTGAATATTGTTTGGTTCTAATACGAGGTGGAAAAAATTTAGGTAAATCATTGAATATAAAAGAAACAAATTACTTACTGATCTCTGGCGAAGTCGACCAACGTCTTGACTAAAAGCTTGGACAGAGCAGTATCTGCAAAGCTGGGCCAGCCTTGAATCTGGTAAGGCACTTCGAACAAGTAGGGCATTTCTGCAGCATGTCCAACTCCTATGGCTGCATTTTAGAGAACAAAAAGAAATTTCGTGAAATTTTATTTCTCATAATTATTATGATAATAATATATAAATCGAATGCATTATATTTACAGCTGATTACAATTTTTTCAAAGCTCATTAAATTAATTATTAGACCTCTGATTTAAGAGGCATCTACGAGGGTGGTTTGAAAAGATTCTGACCTAACAAAGAGACAAGACAAAGAGACCAATGCCCCCTACTATGTCTCCAACAAAACCTTACATAACGATCTTAATTTACCTTTTGTCCTACAATCCATACCTGTCAAATTTTCAAAATCTGATCAAAAACTTTCCCATCATCCTAATCCACTAGCACGATCCCTATCTAGCTCCACTCACCCCTATAATCCTCCTCGCAGGTTAAAAAGGCAGTGGCCTCGAGATCTATTATAAAGTCCTGGCAATGGCCAGCTTCTCTACTCACTCATGCTTTGAGTGACTGTGCTATAGCGCTCTCACTCAGCCTACATTGGTATTATCTACACCAGTGACGCAGCTGAGAGAGAAGCACTGGGGTCTCTCAGGACCTGGCTTGTCCCTCCATAAGTGGAGGGACAAGTCTCGTTGGGGAATCCCCCGGATTTGTATATATTGTAAATAAAGTATAAATGTATTTTTAAGATTTAATTTATTTTAATTTTTTTTCTATTGTATTATATATTATAAGGAGATTATTTACTTATTTTATTTTGTATCTTTTCTTTGTATTTATTTCTTGTAAATATTGTGTGAATGAATCATAAGCCATCGATATTACTTACTGCCCACCTCGAGGCAGATCGTAATACTTTCTTTAAATAAATGTTTAAAAAAAAAAAAAATTGTTAATTATTTATTATTGCTTTATATCTTTAAATAACGCTCATAAAAAAAAAAAAAAAAAAAATTGCTATCCAAGAAATTAAGCAATGACTGAGCTCAAGAAACATCATACCAAACTGCTTACTCATTCCATATTATCATACGAGGAGGTGCTTACTTTCATTTCATTGTATCCACAGGACTAAAATGATTTCTTCCAAGATAAGGATCTAATTCGAGACAAATCATTTGAACGAAAGTTATTGTTCAATAGCAATAATAAACAATATTAATGAATGAATGATTGAAAAATAATCTTTATTCTGATACACATTGTTTCCTAAGAATAACCCCAAATGTATGGTAAATAGTTTTCTTGTCTGGCTGCAAGGTTTTAAATAATAAAATCATACTGTTATTGAACACTTCTTCAGAATTCTCAATTTACAGTAAATATAGGTACCACCAGAGGTGGTTTATAGAAATTTGGCTTCAGCAGAAATGCTAGGCTGAGAATTTATAAAACACTTGTGAGACCTATCGACACCAGTGGATCTGAATGCTGGACGATTTCGAAAAACAATGAGTTGTTGCTCCTGAGGTTTGAAAGGAAAGCTCTCCAAAGAATAAGCGGTGTATTCTCGGAAGGAACCTGAAGAAGAAGATCCAACGCAGGATTATTACTAATTATATCTAATTTACTTTATATTGTATATTAAATTTCTTTTAAATTCCTTAATTTAATTTTAATTTTGTTTTTATTGCTTTTTTTTTTTGTGTTTCTTAATTATATATACGGCAGCTAGGTCGCCATTAATTGTTCATTATAATTATTCTTAAGGGGCAATGGGCCCAGAATAAAATTTATTAAAAAAAAAAAAAAATACGAAAATGTAATAAGGGGCTGTCTGTGTGTTTGATGATACCTTTCAGCTATCTAGCAGATCCATTGGTCTGAACCATATAAAATATAGTAAGTACTCTGGCAATAATGGTAACATGGGGTTGGTATGTATACAATTAGTGTAGAAAAACTATAACTTATTGCTGATAACTCATTTGTTGCTGGATGACGAATTATCCTAAAATATCGTATATCTTAAGTGTTTGATGTTTTTCGAAATAACAAATAACGTTTTATTAGAACTTTGTGATTCACTATTTCTCTCATTAAGGCAGTAAATAGAACTTTGAAATTTATTTTATTTTTCAAAATCAAAGTTCTCATCTCAGCAAAACATCTAATAAATTAAATTTGAAGTGTTCTCAATGAATACCGATGTTAGTTATTTATAACGATTTATTTTCATCTCATTTTTCTCATATTATTGCCAATGATTTTATATATTTTTTAAAATTTTGTAATAGATGTGTTTTTTGTTAGGGGATCTATTCTTTTTTGGTGTAAAGTTTTTTTTTTCCACATTAATTTGGACAAGCATTAGCTCTATTGATGTTACTCGGATCAAAAATTTGACAATAGTTTCCACATCGCAAATTTAATGCAGAATATATTTATTTTTTTTTCTTCACGGAACGGCCCTTGGGACCACGCCAATATCACGAGAGTAGCACTTGTTATTTGCTTTTCGCCTGCTTCTTCCTCTTCCACATGTTTTTCATGAACTCTGAATGTTTGAGCTTTCTCTCCTCAGTCCATGCGTGACTCCTCCCGGGATGTTTCCTCTCCACAAGAACCCTCGCCCCTGCCAATGTCTTCCTGTACTCGTCCCTATCGAGGCAGTCCTGGTCTCCCAGACCTATCTGGTTCAGATCACGTCTCAGTTGCTTAAGATACCCAATCGAGACTTTATAACCACGGATCTTCTCGAAGATCTGCTTGTTCAACCTTTCGGGCTCATTCTCACCATGTGCCCATAAAACCTTAACCTCCTTATTTTGAAGTTCGACTCCATATCTGTTGTATCCTTGTAAATTTCTTTGTTTGATTTTAACCTGTAACCCTCTGGTGTTCTTCTGGGCCCATGTATTCTTCTCAGGACTCTCCTCTCAATTTTCAGGAGCTTTTCTAGACTGGGGAGGCAGGAGGTCTCCGTCCCGTAGAGAATCACCGGTTTGACGACTGTGTTGTAATGTCTTACTTTGGCCTTGGTTGACAGGTTTTTCTTGTTGTAAAGGTTGCTGGTGGCGAAACTCAGTCTTTCCAGTTTCGTGACTCTTTCCCTGAAGCTTTCCTTTTCGGATGCACTGCTGTTTATGATTTCCCCCAGGTATTTTAAACTTTTGGTTACCTTTATACTTGGTCTCGACCCTATTCTTGGTGAAGCCCGAATCTGTGGTCATCAGCTCCGTCTTTTCGAAGGATATCTGCAGACCAGTTTTCCTTGCTATTTCTGAGAGAGCGTTCACTTGTGCGATCGCCTCTTCCTCCGATTCCGACAACAAGGCGAGGTCGTCTGCGTACGCGAGGCATCTAACCTTGACATGTCTGTTCTTGGTCCCCAGGACTGCGCCCGCGCCATTGACTCTCCACAGCTCCTTCATGACCTTGTCCAGCACCACATTGAAGAGCACTGGAGATAGACCATCTACTTGTCTCAGTCCCGTTTTTATCAGAAACGGTTTACTCAGTAAACCGTTTCTGATAAAAACGGTTATTATTATTAATAACAATACTCCCCCTTCCCTCTCTCAGTTTGTGCTTACGATTCTGATTATCTTTATTTTTCCCAAAATGGCGCTCGGATTACAAAGGTTCGGATTATCGAGGTTCTTCTGTACTTGAATTTAAGAGTTAAGTGTGCTCCTTGAGCAACATATTTCCCGAAAGAAAACTAGCATTTCTGCTTTCCTTTGGCTTAATTTTTAAGAAAACCCTTGAGTTCTAGGAATTCCGAATTCAATTTCAAAAGAACTCGACACTGGAAAGAGACAGATCAGCATAATTCCGAGAGTTTCAAAGCATGAGTGTAAAAAAGATCTATCGATTGTCGGCACTATCGATAGCGACCATCGATAGGCATAACCTATCGATATATCGATAGTAACTATCGACTATCGCCCAACCCTAGTTCCAACTGCCAACAAATTCTTTTCTTTTAGTCTAGAACCAAGCAATTCAGCTTTGTTCTTTTTTAACCCAAGATCCCTAACTAAGTCTTAACGGCTCAATCTGAGTAAACAGTTTAGGCTCTATATTTGCTGAAGCAGATTGGAACTCTTCATCATCTTCCTCATCTATATCTAAATCTGTTTCAGCAGTTCTGCCAACTCTTTTACATCCAGCACAAATTATTTTACGATTTTATTTGTAGTGTATAAAAGCTATTAAATTATGCAATAAATAAAAAAAAATTAATATATTGATGTGCAAATATGAAGAAATGGTAGGTGATAAGGCTTAATAAGTGTCATATTTGGATTTAGCACCCTAAAAAAGGTAAATAAGGTGTTTTAAGTAAAAAAGTTTTTTCATCGTTGGCCTGTGTTATTTATGTTTTGAATATTGTTTGGTTCTAATACGAGGTGGAAAAAATTTAGGTAAATCATTGAATATAAAAGAAACAAATTACTTACTGATCTCTGGCGAAGTCGACCAACGTCTTGACTAAAAGCTTGGACAGAGCAGTATCTGCAAAGCTGGGCCAGCCTTGAATCTGGTAAGGCACTTCGAACAAGTAGGGCATTTCTGCAGCATGTCCAACTCCTATGGCTGCATTTTAGAGAACAAAAGAAATTTCGTGAAATTTTATTTCTCATAATTATTATGATAATAATATATAAATCGAATGCATTATATTTACAGCTGATTACAATTTTTTCAAAGCTCATTAAATTAATTATTAGACCTCTGATTTAAGAGGCATCTACGAGGGTGGTTTGAAAAGATTCTGACCTAACAAAGAGACAAGACATTTATCTGAATTTTTTTTTTTTTTTTTATCATAGTCTCCTAGTACTTCTTCACACTTATCCCAGCGATGCTTCCATTTCTGTAACCCTTCCAAACAGTACTCGGCGTTTTTCTCTGCAAAATAATTGTTAACGAAGGTGATTGCCTCTTCATTTGTGGAAAATGTCTGTCCTCCGAGCGCAATTTTTAGATGAGGGAACAAAAAGAAGACGCTTGGGGCTTAACTCGTGGATTTTCACCATGGCAACCGCTGAGGTGTGAGACGGATAAAAAATAATTTTTTTTAGTTTTAGTTTTAAATTTTTTTTTCTGGTATGTTTTTTATTATTTAATTTTACTCTGTTTCCTTATTTACAAATTAATTTCTACTTTTTTTTAAATCATCTACTATATTATTTATTGTAATTTAAGTTGATTTTTTTTCTTTTCTCTTTTTTTTTTAATTTTTTTATTATTTCATTATTTTACTTTGATGACCATCAAATTTGACCGAAACGTTGGCAAGTAAATATGTTTGTTTATATCAAACATTACCTTTCCTTTTTTTTTGACCGATCTCACACAACAGCCTACTCTTTATTACAACCATTCAACAAACATAACTTGTCGAAAATATTTGTCATTTAATTTGATTTACCTGGAACATTAGTCCTGAATGAAGGAAATTGTGGTCCTCCCGTGTAGTTGAACTTGTAGAAATAAGTCTCTCCAGAGTGTTTACTTAATCCCTTCATGGCCGGGTACAAGAACATGTATTCCGTGAAAAACTGGAACGATAGATCCGACATTTAAACCGTCAAAAATAAAAATAAATAAATAATACTTTAACTCATACTCTATGTATAGTTTAAAAAAATATAGTGGAGTTCGAACACAAATACTAACGTTTCGAATAGCTCTCAAAGGTTCAACACCTTTTTTGAAAAATCTTTCTCTGATCTTTTGAACAGCATCAGTCCTGTTTTCCAGATTTAGTTCCGTGGTGATAGTTTTGTTGAATCCGTTGATAAACTGTTCTGTTTCTGCCTGATTCTTCATCTTAAACTCGTATTCTAGAACAAATTATTAAAAACTACATAAATTTAAGGAATATGGCGGCGGAATATTTATTTAAAGCAGCTTATAGAACGCCAAGTGGTAGAGGATTGCAATTAGATATAGCAACGATTAAGATAACTTAATATACATGATGTAACCAGACTTTTGTCCATATCAAAATGGTACACAATCTTATATGTTGCAATTGGATATATTGTTTTATTTGTTGTTATAATATATTATATTGGTAGTATAACAACGAATGATATTTATTGTAATATAAAAACTATATTTTTATGGATTTTCAAAAAATAATATTTTCTTAAAAATTAACCAAATAATTTGTCTTTGAATAGTTCTCTGATGCGGCTAGAGATAAAAATATGAAATTTACAAAAAATTCAGTTCTTATTTTTTTTTATTTTTTTTTTTTAGAAAGAAAACTTTATTCTGGGACAAAGTCCCTTAAGAATAACATTAAATAATACAAAGTAAGATCATAACTGGCCGAGAGGCTGTTAAAAATAAAATAACATAGATAAACTGAATACAAATATGTATGAAAAAAAGATAGAGAGAAAAACTAGAAAAAGAAAAAAATTTAAATAAAAAGAGGGTGAAAAAAATGAGTATACAAAATAGAGGTTAATATTGTAAATAAAATTGCAAAAGAGAAAAAAAAAAAAAAAAAAAAACAGAAGAAAAATAAAAGATAGAAAATCAAAAATTATCATTATAAACAATTAAAACATCATAATTAAAATATAATTTATGCTTATGTTTTATGTCTGACGGTCTTGGTAATTAAATTAGACGATTACATATATAGTACATACATCCTTACAATTAGAGAGCGTCGAGTTGGAGGGAAAGAAGATGGTGAAAGAATAGTGATTTGAATGTTCCAAGGGAAGAAGCATTGCGGATACAGGGAGGGAATTCCAAAGAGTAGAGGATCGGACAAGGAAGGAACGTTGGAATGCAGTACTTCTGTGGGATGGACTATAGAGATCGGAAAGACGAGATCTTGTATGCAGTGATTTGATTGCGGACTTGAATTTCAGGTTACTGTAAATGAAGGGAGGGTGACGGGTGTGATAACTTGGTATAGATAGGTGCCTAGGAAGTATTTTATGCGGAAGGAGGGGAAAAGTCAATTTAACGCAGTGCAGAGATGCGAAACATGGGAACGTCTCGAGGTTCCGAAGACAAACCTAATGAAGCAATTCATGATGCGTTTTAATCTGTCCTCAAGAACCGTCGCACACTGGGGCCATATATAGGGCGCTCGCGCTCAAAACTCCAAAAAGCGGTTTTTTCGTTTTATAAATTTATTTTAAATAATAAAATAAAAGATAAAGTTATAATTGAATTAAAAAAGGCATATTTTTTTATTAATGATAGGTTTTAATTTAATAAAATGCATTACTTTTAATAATGTACTTATATTATAAATTTAATATAAAACTTTCTTTGGCAGAATTGTCTTAATGATAAACAAAATGTGTAGAACTACAAATTGAACAATTTAATAAAACATAAAAAGTAATAAAATTTACATAATATGTACCTGTAGTATAAAAATAATAAAATGTTGTAGGTACAAATATTTCGCACAATATCTACAGATAAAACAATAAAATATGTTTATAAACAATAGCATTTAACATATTTTAAGTATCGATCATATTTTTAGGATTATAATTAATGAATAACTATGTAATGTTTTTTTTTACATGATGTCTTTAAATTATTTACCTATTTAATATTCACGTAAATTTTGAAGAATCATTTCAAATTTTAATATTGAATCAATGTTAGTTTTACCTGATGCCCTAAAAAAAGTTTATTATGGGTCTAATCAGAATTATCGGAATCCGTAATATATAGCTAGATGTAATGTGACATGCAATGTTGTTTAAGCTAGATGGTCCAATTGTTAACATGCCACAAACATCGGGGTCGAATTAATATTAATTAATTTTGCTTTTATGTTAGCATTTTTCTGAGGTTAGTTATCAATTATCAGATATTAGATTAGACTAGTTATTAGATAATAGCAGCCGATTAAAACCGTCATTAATTTTATGAAGTCTAGAAGTCTTCCTAGTAAATTGTTCACCATAAGCCTTAAATTCTTTGTTACGGGCCTTTCACTAAATTCAAAATTTTTTCAATATCTTGATGTTGCGCGAAGGAATTACCCTTTCGCTTTCACATTTATTTATACAAGAGCTTCTATTATTATATTATAATGACAGTTTTGCAATTCCCTAGCGCTAAATTGAATTAATCACATTCAAAGATTTAGGCTTCAAATTTTAAAATTTAAAGATTTATTTTCAATTTCATTCATAAGATTTTACTATTAGTGTTTTATAGTACATACCTGCTTAATTCTAGAAGTTTTTTTACTAAATTTTTTCCTGTAAGCCTTAAAATCTTTGTTGTGGGCCTTTCATTAAATTCAAAATTTTCAATATTTTAATTTTGCGCAAGGGAATTGCACTTTTGCCTTCACATCTATATTTACAAAGGCTTCTATTATCATATCACAATGACAGTTTTGCAATTCCCTTGCGCAAAATTGAATTAATCAAATTAAAGTTTTAAGAATTTAAATTTTGAATTTCATCGTTAATATTTTATTTATTAATATTTTATATTATATACCTTCACTTGAACACCACATAGTATGACTTGAAATATAAAACTTTAAAAGAAAAAAAAATTAGCGTATTGAAATGGTTTGCACTTTACAATCGACTGAATTATGCTCTCTAATAATCCGCGACATAAAACGGATTAAAACATAGAAAGGAAACAAACAGAAGTGAGTGTTGTTTACTAATTGATTTGCCATATTATGTAGATTATTTTAGCCACAAAAAAAAGTAGAAATACCCAAAAATCAAAAATCGAGTTTTGAGCGGTGTTAGTGAGGAGATGGCCCCAGTGTGCGTCGAGAGCCCGCCATATATCACACAACCGTAGTCAAATTGGGGGAAGATAAGGGAGGATACTAGGAGTCTGCGTGTGGGTAGGGGAAGGAGGTGACGGGAGCGGTGAAATAGTTTTAGGATACCGATTGACCTTCGGGAGATTTGTGCAATATGGGATTTCCAGGAGAGGGTTTGATCAATGGTTAAGCCTAAATTTTTAACAGATGAATGGAAAGTTATTGGATGACCATTAAGGAATAATGTGGGAATGTTGACATTTGAATGAAGAAGGGAATGTGATCCTACGGCAATTGCTTGAGTTTTAGCAGCGTTTAACGTTAATTTGTTCAGATTTCCCCAGGCACAGATTTCGTCTAGGTCTTCCTGAATTTTGTAAAACGCAGCTAACATTTCAGATGGAGGAAAGGAGAAGTAAATTTGGAAGTCATCGGCTTAAAGATGGTGGGAACAATGGTGAATTGAATGGGGATTTTTGTGTTTTATTTTTATTTTTGTGTTCCAAGAGAAAAAAAAAAGACATTTGAAAAACAATGGAATATCAGTTCAGACCAATATTTCTTAACTTGACAGAGCTGGAGATAAAAATCTGAAATTCATACATGAAACACACTCTTGTGTATATGTTTCAAGAAAATAAAATAATCTTCATTCTAGGGGGGGGGGGACACAAACAACAGAAAAATTCTTTTACTATAGAAACTATTTTTACTAATAAAAAAGCTGCAGCACGTTATTGGCAATCTAGACATAAACAAACATTGCGGGTCTTAACGTTGGATCTCTCTGAACTGATATTTCTTTGTTTTTCAGGTAATATAATTTTTCTCTTATTAAAATACAGAAGAATTTTTTTTTTTTATACTTTTGAAAACATAATCTCAGATTTTTATTTCTAGGCCCAATCAAAGCAATTGAAAGAAAAAATTTACAATTTTTTAAAAAAATTGACTTTTGAAAATTAATAAAATATTTAGGGTTTTCATAATACAATTAGGTAATATTATCTGTGGTTATACTAACAAGATATGTATATCAACAAATAAAATGATATATCAGATTGGAATTGACTCTTTTTTCTGCTTTAAAAATATTACTAAAAGTAAAACTTCGATAGATTTTTTTTTTTTTTTTTTTTTTTTTCATTTATTGATATTTACAACTATACAAAATGATTACAAGTAAATGTGTTGACAGTGAATACAATGGCATGCAAATAACTTGTGAAGAACTTCTCACTAGTAGCACTTCAATAAAATCTACACTAAAAGGTCTCTAGGCCATCTTCAGACGCCTCGGAGGATTATCAGGGATGGAGGAGGAAGCAAGTTGGGAGACTAGTGGATTGGAGTGGTTATGGAGCTTACTATGGAAGGATAGGTATCTGGTTTTGGCTAAATCAGAAACGTATGGAAACATTAAGATCTTTATGGATAAGTTTATTGGTCACAAAGTAAGGAGCATTGAGGATTTTTCGAAGTATTTTGGATTGTAAGGATTGGATACGAGATGAATTGGATGGTTTAGTAGAGCCCCAAAGCTCAACTCCATACGTCCAAATAGGTCTAATCACAGTCATGTAAATGAGTCTTTTGTAATTAATTGGGAGCTTTTAACGTTTGTCTAGTAAATGTTGAAGTAGTCTGTAACGACGGACAGTTTCTTGTCGTTTTAGTCTTGTATGTGGATTCCAAGTTAGTCGTTTGTCCAAGTGGAGTCCTAGGTAGCGGATCTGTTCAACAGGAATAAGTGGAATGTCATTACAGGATACTGTAGGGCAGGATGTCATAGGTTTATGACGAAGTCGATAGATTTTACTTTTGATTTGTCCTGTGATTTTCATCTATATCTATGCTGTTATATAAAACGACAAGTCATTTTTCGTTTTTGATCTCTAACCGTGAAAAGTACAAAACCAATCTGTATCAAATTTTAACCACACCATCTTCATAGTTTCAGGAAGGTTTAGCAATGATAAAATCTACTAATTTTGTACGACTGCTACTCAAAATATGACGAAGCAGATGTAGTTCAGTCATTGAAGATTAGAAGGCTACGATTGTAGTACTATTTTCGTTTTTATTATCAATATATGTAGCTGATTCATAAGCATCCCTCAGATGTTTCTTTTGCCAACATAAATTTCATATTTATATGTTGTGAGCACTAACCGCGAAAACTACTGAACCAATCTGTATCAAAATTTGACCACATTATGATTATAGTTCTAGGATGGTTAAGCAGCAATAAAATCTACTGCTTTATCATTGATTGGCTATCCAAAAACGATAATTATGTAGTGCGCAGTCAGCGCCGTACCTTTGTATCCTCTCCGAGCGCCATTTGAGAGAGGACACAAAGGTACCAAGATGTGGCCATTCTGCAAAAAAGTTTGTAATAAACTATTTATAAACCCAACTGTACCAAATTTTAAACTACAACTTCTTCATAGTTCTAGGAAGGTTTATAATAATAGTTAAAATCTAGAGTCTCGAGTGCCAGAAACGAGGTTAGCCAAACTGTCATATACTTTTATGGTTAGAAATTAAAATCCAACCAGATGGATCGACAAAATTATTTCTGGCAAATTGTATGTCCAATTATGCTTTCACGTACTCTTCATACACCTAATCAATGCGATTTCAACCAGGTTAAAAATTACTTTTATCCGTGAAAATATCATTGAAGAAATACTGCTAAATTTCATACTTTAACAAACAAGATTTTTATCAATAAACAAATGATATTTAATTATTAGTTAAAATAATCTAACAAAGTTCTTATTTATGTAAGTTAAATCCGCGACGGGGTATGCTAGAAATAGATAAAAACCTAATAATGTATTTAGTATTCGTATAGACTCACCATATGTAAAGAGCATTCCGTCATCCTGAGTCACGCCCACGATCCAGGGGAAGTTATGGTTAGCCTTTGTCGGCCAGCTTGTCAGCAAAGCACCAGGGGCATCCGCAGGTTCCACAACTGGAGAAACGATAGAGAGTCTTGCTTCATTCTAAAAATAATATATAAGAAAAAGAAAGCTAAACAAAAGAATAATTTTTTCTACAATCATAAATCTATGAAAGACAATAGATCATGGATATGTCCATCTATAATATACTGTTTTCCCTCATTTACATTTCAAAATCAAATGAATCAAATGATTTAAATAATTAATTTAAGTAAACTAACAATCAATGATTAATCGAAATAAAAAACGTTTAAAACGTGACTTTTTGTATTCAAACGAATATAGCTCCTAACGGTAGGTCCTAGTGACAAGTGTTATGAATAATAAATATTCTATATTTCATTTCTGACTAAAACACTGTCGTAAAATTGAGCTATAGCTTGTAAAAACTCCAGTTTTCCTTTTTTCAACTGTATGATTTATTTGATATTTTGATAGCTTATAAATTGTTTATATTAATATTATTAGGTTGTTGAGGTTCATATAATGAGTGCTGTGCGATAACAAAGGAAGCATTCAGTAGACTGCCTCCAGTTGTCTTTGAGTCCCCATAGCAGCGCCACTAGTCCTGGACATGTGGCGTTCTTCCACTCAACTGAATTTCTGGCTTTTTACACGCAACGTGTGTCGGACTTAAGAGATTAAGAAAACATAAAATAGTGACATTCCACAAAATGTGGACTAGTGGGATTTTTCAAATCACCGATTCATATGCTTAACCCACTGGACCCTTTAAGAAAGGTTCACTTACATCAGATAGCCTAAATAAATTGTTTATATTAATATTATTAGGTTGTTGCGGTTCATATAATGTTGGACAATAACAAAGGTAGCATTCAGTAGACTTTGCCTCCAGTTGTCTTTGAATCCCCATGGCAGCGCCAGTAGTCCTGGACATATGGCACTCTTCCACTCAATTGAATTTCTTGCTTATTACACACAACATGTGTCGGACTTCACAGAATAAGAAAACGTGACATTCGTCAAAATGTGGACTAGTCGGGTTTTTCAAATCACCGATTCATATGCTTAACCCGCTAGACCCTTTAAGAAAGGTTTACTTACATCCGATAACAAAGACATGTCGCCAACCAACTGCAAAGGTTTGCTCTGCAAGCATTTCAGGAGGTCCCCATTCTCTGTGCAATTAACCTTCTTTGCTAAATGCAATGCCCTTTGCCTTGCTGTTCCAGGTTTCTGATTGGCCCAGTAAGACCAGCCGTCTCCACTTTGGGATACACAGCCCTTGATGAGACCTGGAACATATTTTATAAAGAATAAATATTATCTTTCTAAAACTTTTAAAATTTTTAAATAATAAATAAAAGTACACACACATTTGTCCTTGGAGCTTCACAAATAAGGTTCGATGACACTCCGCCAGCACTCTCACCAATGACCGTTATAAGATTCGGATCACCACCAAATGCACTAATTTCCCTTTTGACCCATTCCAAGGCCAGTGCTTGGTCTTTGAGACCCATATTTCCTGGTATCACGCTGTCTTCCAAACTAAGAAATCCTTATAACAATAAAAACAAACTTAGTAACGACTAAACTAAGATTGTGATATGGTAATTTAGTTTAACAAATTGTCTCTTACCTAAGGTTCCAACCCGATAATTAGGAGCGACGAAGACTACATTTTCGTCCATGAAATATCTAGCTCTACTGAACATTTCAGCTGTACCTACCATGAAACCACCTCCGTGAATACTGAAGATGACAGGATATTTTCCACTTATCTGTAATTTTTTGTATATTATCTTTAGTGTCTAGTATAAGTATATACATATATTCTAGGGAGCCGGTTAAGACCACTGGTGGTGCCTGACCTGAAGGAAGAGCAAAGTGCTTTTAGACCTAACCGGCAAACTCAAGACCAGATCTTTACCCTGAGAAATGTGATTGGAAAGTCTTGGGACCGCGACCGAAACATCTATCTGGCATTTTTGGATCTCAAGGCGACTCAGTATGCAATTTGGGAGTCATTGAAGGCCAAGAATATACCAATAAAGCTTCTGAAGGCTATAAAATCGACTTACTAAAAGCCAAAGGGTGTTGTGCTCCTAAATGGACTGGAAGTGTGTTTGGACTGGAGAGGGGAGTGAAACAGGGAGACTCTCTGAGCACCCTTCTCTTAATTGTGTATATGGATGGGCCAATGGAACTTACATCCTGTCGTTATACAATTTCTCCATAATGCAGACGACATCGTGGTAATAGCCGACTGCCCAGAACGACTTCAACAGGCAGTGATAGAGTGGGATGATGAATTAAAGAGAAATGGTATGAATATTAATACCAAAAAAAGCAAAGTTCTTCAAGTCGGTAGAACCCTAGAGGACGTTCGGATTATCTGTAATGAAGAAGTGATGGAGATGGTAACAGAATTCAAATACCTTTGGTACGGTAATTAGTAGATCTGGTAAAGTGGATTCAGAAATATTAAGCAGAATTTCTAAGGCTAATTCTATATACTACTAGAATTCTGTAATTGGGAAAAGAAAGGAAGGAAAAGATACAAAGCTCCACCTATTCAAGTCTGTTTTCTTACCAGTACTTCTCTACGGAGCGGAGAGCTGGGTTCTGAATGAGGGGCTGCTAAGCCTTGTCACTGCAGCTGGAATGAAATTTGTTAGAAGGATCGCAGGGAAGATACGGAGAGACTGTGTCCGGAACAACAGGATTAGGGCAGAGCTGAAAAGTTGTCCGGTGAGGGAAATTCTGGAGATGAGGCAGTTGAGGTGGTACGGACAACCACAGAGACCCCATAAAAACTATGGAAGTGAAGCCGGTGAGAAAAAGACCATGAGGAAGGCCAAGAACCTCCTATATCCACCATATAGGAGGAATAGCGAGAAGTAAAGGAAAGACTCTAGGAGAAATGAGGAATCTCGGCAAGGAAATGGAGGTATAAATTGCTTAATTTATATTTACACGTACATTGGGCGAGAATACGTTCAGGTATAGGCAGTCTTCTTGTCCCGTTGGCCCATCCTGACCTAGCTGGTAGCAAGATGGAATTAAAAGAGTTGCGTCCAACGTTCCATTCCAGTTGTCAACTTTCTCTGAAATCTGAAAAAAAAAAAAATGTGTAATAAATATTTAAAAAAATAATCATTTAAGAAAAAAATACCAGAAAATAATACTGTGTAAGTGTGGAACCCTGAATAGGAAAACGTTCCATTTGTAACGGTGTTTGGTTTGGAACGGAATGAGAATCTTTATTTTCTGGTTCCACTTACTGGAACGAAAACGAATTCTAGTTTCATATTCGTCCCACCTCTGTTGGTCTTCCACCTACTAGAACGAGTGGATCGAAAAAAAAGTAATTTATTTCAGGTTCGGTTTCTCTTTATATATTTAATTTTATCAACAAAATGTTACCGAATAAAATGGAATTTTAAAATTTAATTGATTTCATGAATTACATTTTACATACGAATATTAAGATTTTTAGTTGTTTGATGCGTAAAATAAGACTCATTATTGATATGTAAATTAAAATATCTTGAATATCCACTGTTAAAAAATGTATGTGACAAGTGTCATACAAATTTTTTTTAAATTAAAATTTTTAAGACTAAGAAATTTTCAACCTATGGCTAAGCTTTTACTTTCTAACTATTCGGATAGTTGTTTTTTTATAAAATAACGAAAAGCTGATCTGTAACCAAATTTAGAAATTATTGATGTTCCATAAAAAAAAAAATAATTAAAGAAAAACTGAATTTTATATTTCATCTTTCTTAGACTGAAGCTCAATGATCAAAAGTTAATCACATGTTTCATTTTCAATTTTATATTTCAGTTTGTTAGAGCAAAAAAAAAAATAATAATAAAATAAAAACTGGCCTCCTTGATCCTGCAAGCTGAAGAAAGAATAACATGAACGTTTTTGGGGTTGCCGTCTTGATTGTCGATGCTCATATGTTTTCTATTTTTTTTTTTTTTTTTCATTTACCTGTGATTCAGTTTTTTGTAGGAAATAAATTTTCAAATTAGAGTAATTCTGCTGACCGTCTGTGCCCTTGAGTTCTTAAATTTTTTCTGCTTACCTGTATGATCTTAAATTATTAACAATTAGTTGTTACTTGAAATAAAAAAGTTAAGAAAAAACACGAGTTTAAAACGTGACTTTTTCATTCAACTAATCTAGCTCCTAAACGGTAGATCCCAGCGACAAATCTTATATAACATAAAATATATTCCATTTAATTTCTGATAAGTTACCTTTCAGGAAGTTTTTTATTCGAACAACACCAACAGAGTTAGAGCATTTCAAATAAGCCCTTTCACCTAAAAATAGATCTTTCAAACGTGACTTTTTTATACAAATAATCTATCTTTTAAACAGTAGTTTCTAGCGACAAATATTATATTACAAGAAAAAATAAAATATTTCGGGTAATACCGTCGCGTTCCTCAAAGATAATTGATTTTCTGGAATCAGTTTCGGTATCGAAAATCAAAAAATTTCAGTACCTGCATATTACTATCATATTTCATAAGAAACACTTCTGATAAGGTTCATTAAGATATCGTTTTTGAGAGATCCAATATTAAACTCCTATATAGAGAGACATTAGCATTATTGAAAATACTAATTTCAAAGAAAATAGGTAATTTTTAAAATTAATATCATATATTACAGTTTTGTATTATGTGGGGCATATTTCTAAAGAATTTAATTAAATTTCGTAAATTTAAAATAGCTTGTTAATTTTTTTAAATACGGCTTGCTTTAATTTAAATAATATTTTTAACTATCCTAATAAATTTATAGTATTACCCGATATACACTGATTAAAGTAAAAGAGAACCTTAACATAAAAAAAAAAAAAATAAAAAAATAAAAATAAAATAAAAAAAAAAAAAAAAAAAAAAAAAAATAAAAAATAAATAAAAAAAAAAAAAAAATGAAACTTATAACCGAGAAAATAAAAACTAAATCAATTGGTTGAATTTTTTTCCGTCAGTGTAGATTGATATAATTTACGAAATACATTACTATTAAATGTGGTAAATTTGAAGAACATATCTCCCAGCACCAACATAGACGGGTATACGCACGCAAATTCATTATTTAAAGTTGAATCTATTATGAAACCTTAGCTGTAATTACTAATGTATTTTAAAAAATACTTAAAAGGAAGGATAATTATAGAAATGGTGCACATTAGAAAGAATAATAAATCAATAAATTCAAGAAACCATTGTTTGAAGTTATTGAATAAGATTTTGGGTGGTATCATTCACAAAAAAAAAAAATATTTGCCAACGTTTCGGCCAAATCATTGAGGCTGAAACAAAGAATAGTCTAATAAAGCAATAAATAAAATATCACGTCCAATAAAAGAAATTCTAATTGGAACTGCTTTCTTGAATTTCTACCTTGAATATTCAATAAATGCCCACTAAAATATTTACTTGAGGCGCCTAATTGCAAAACGTAGCAAATCCACCGAAAATCGAAATTGAGTTTTATATACCGTTCGATCCAGCTCCTTGCCACGCAGAAGTCTGACTAGGTTTTAGGTTTAAAAATGAAGGAAAAGCTGTTCAAATTTACAATCAACGATCACGTACTTTTGCAAAAGGGAGTAAAACCATGCCTATCACAGTAACAAAAGAGAGTATCTCACAATATGGCTGCCATATTATGCATATTATTTGTCAGATTTAGGAGACATAAACGAGGTGGAAGAAACACAATTAGCTGTTTAAAAAAGTTACATGTTATTGTGATCGTAATTACTATTGACTAGTCCATTTTTTAAATATTTCATTTTTTTTTTTTTTTTTTTTTTTTTTTGTTAAACCAAACTAATAAATGTTTTTGAACATTATTAAATATTTTTGGATAGATATCTGTTTTAAATTTTTAAGTTACATAGTAAAAAATATAATAAATAATATTTTGATACTACTAGGTAGTATAATACTTTATTGTTTTTATTTTGTTCTTCAATACTCTAAAAAATAATCGCATTTATGTATACAAATATTTTTTAATGATAAATTGTTTTTAACCATTTTCAAAGTTTTACTAAAAGTCTGTCTAGAAGTAAGATGAGGAAGAATAATAACTTGTCTAGGAAATTGTGTATTGTGATTACATAGACTAGTCCATGTATGTACATATATCATATATTACTTTACTATCCGTTTTTATTGTTTACTAATAAGTAACATTTTTGAACGTAAAATAATTTTTTTAATCCATCATTTCAATTCTATAAATCAACTCAACACATGTATTTATTTCATTATCAAAAAGGAGTAAGTCTCAAACTGTTGCAAAATAGAGTCAGTACAGAATAAAAACCAACTTAAAAAAAAAAACAAAACTGGTCAACAGGGGCCCTTATTACGCTTGGCCAACTAAAGCCATCTATTTTTCTGCTAATTATACAAGAAAAATTACATTCATATCAATTGGGCATCATATTGCTATGGTTTTTGGCTTATGGTGAAAAATTTTGCATCTGGACGCCTCATTTATTAATAAAGTCTATATACATACATGTCAATAAATTTCACAAACTTGACCATACTCACATAAACCTGAGTGGACCTATAGGTGGCTTGGCGTAAGGTATCTTGGTGAAGGAGAAGAAGTTCCTGCTGTCCCTAGACTGGAGAAACCTGGCCCTTCAAGGTACCCTGAGAGGTGGTCACTAAAGGTTCTTGTCCTAAGGCGGTCTGCCCCAAGGCAGCGACACACAGCAATATCGTTAACATCTCTGTTGTGAGTCAGTGCTCTGTAATTGTCCCATATATATAGAAGCACTCGAGTTTTATCTTATTCATCGAAAAAAAAAAAAAAAACTTATAGATAATTATTCCTTTCGTATTTTCTTTAGTTCGCTTAGGTAACAGATAAACAAACAGTTTATTATTTCAAACTAATCTCCTTAGTCGGTGAAAATCAAAAGCTGAAATATAAAAGACCCATTAAGCGATAATTACGATGTGTTAGTTTAATTTATTAACATAGAACATGTTTTACCGATGACCTACTTGGTCCAAAGCAATACGTTTTTGGGGAAACGAGAGGGCGTTATGCGTAGTTTGATATTAGGAGAGTAAGAGCAGTCAAGAGTTCAACTCTTCCTATACTAAAAAACGGACGAAAACTCAATTTTAAGTGTAGGGGCTATTTTAATACGTTATAGCTGACTATGGCAATCTATGATTGTTGAATCTAGATGTATGACAATCGACGCCGACCTGACCAAGGGTTAGATGCCGATCAGCCTCCTCGGCACATCCCAAAACAGAATCTCCATCCTAAGAAGTTAATGGTTACTGTATGGTGGTCTATGGTCGGGGTCATTCATTTTTCTTTTCTACCAAAGGGAAAAACAATTGATTCAACAGCATACAATACAATAACCGGCACAACAACTCGTCACCGGAGCCTCAAGTAGCTTCCGCCAGCTGGCTCTATCCTGTGCAGCAGGCCTCCAGTCCCGCACGCCGAGAAGAATCTTAGCGTCCTCAGTCACACCATCCATCCATCTAACATTCGGCCGTCCCACTCTCCTTGTTCCAAAGATCTCTTCTGTGGCCACCTTCTTCGGAATCTCGCCATCATCCATTCTGGCTAGATGGCCAGCCCATTGAAGTCTTCCCAATTTTATGATTTTGGAGATCTCTTTATCTTCAAAGAGTTCGTACAATTCCACGTTTTTTTTCGTCTCCTCCATGTCTCGCCTACTTTGATGGCTCCATATATCCTCCTCATTATCGTCCTTTCGAACACCAAGAGCCGTTATTCAGCCGCCTTCTCAATAGCCATAAATTAGTACTGGGCGGAGTATTGTTTTATATAGCTTGATTTTTGTCTTTCTTGACAGATATCGGCTCCTGAAGTTTCTTGATAAGCTGTAGTAGCACCTGTTAGCGGTTTATATCTTACGCTTGATTTCTTGGTTGATATCGTTTTGGTAGTTTTTTTCGCTTCCCAAGTTTATAATGTTATTGACCACCTGGAATCTATACTGTCCAGCCTCAAAGTACGCCACGTGGTTTCCTATTCCTCCAACCTGCATATACTTAGTTTTTTGCTGGTTTACTTTTAATCCAAACCTTCTTGCAGCCTCTTCGAGGCCAAGGAATGCTTCCCTTAAAGTTCATTTGGATCTGGCCATTATGTCAATGCCGTCAGCATAACCCAGCAGCTGCACCAGTCTATTGAACAGGGTCTCACCAACCTAGATACCCGACTTCCTGACAGCCCCTTCTGCTGCTAGGTTGAAGTGCAGGCATGCAAGTGCATCTCCCTGCCTCACTGAGACGTCGGCTCCTATACGTACTACAACATCATGCTGCCAAGAAATTGACCAAATGCATCGAAATTTGATCAAGCAACAGCCGGTACTGGTAAACAGGAAAGGACTTATTCTCCTTCATGATAACGCCCGACCTCATGTTTCGATACAGACAGTGAATAAATTAAAGGAGTTGGGCTATGAAGTCTTACCACACCCCCCATATTCCCCGGATCTATCCCCTACAGACTAACACTTTTTTCGGAGTTTGGACAACTTTTTTCGAGGAAAATTGTTTACCATTTAGACATTAAAAATGTATTTTTCTGATTCCTTTCATCACGTAACTCAACGTTTTTCAAATCTGGGATAGAAAACTTGGTAAGCCGTTGGCAAAAGTGTATCGAAAATGATGGTGAATAAATTTGATATCAAATTTTTATTTTCTTCCTGGTTCTGAAAACGGTTATTTCATGTGTGACAACACAATATTAATGATAATACGCGTTATGTCGAGAGATGGGCCGCGTAGGAATACATGCACTCATTCCAGGGTTACTGCAATGTGAAAGACTAGGAAGTTATTAATTCTATATTAATAAATTCGATTCCCGATGTGGCTTTCAAATGCATTTGTTTACATTTTACCGCTCGAATTGCTAATTTATCAATATTTTGTCATTGTTCGTAGATAAATTACCAACAGACCTAACGACAGTACCGCAAGTTGTCAGTGGTAGCTAATTTTATTACCTATATGTAAGGCATGTTCACACTGCTATAATTAATTATAAACATATTTTTTTAAATACTGTGCGTTGCCATATCGTGCATCTGCAGTGCTATGACCTGTTCAAGGTCATGTTAAGGCGGCTGAAACACGCCAAAACCCTCCCCCCCCCCTTGTCCCAATTTTACACTCCCCTCGCCTTCTCAAGGTCGGTCAATGACCTCAAGGTCAAGCAGTAGCCTACAACAGAAGGTCTCAAGGTCAAAAGACCATCATCCATCCTCAATTCCCCTATTTATACTACTGAGGGCTCCTGATGTTAGCATAGGAGTCAGATTTCCCAGAGCAACTTTGAACGGAATAACCCATGGATTCTTCTGTGACTCTTCGACAATGAATTCATCCTAGGACCTCCACTTTGTAAGCGCACTTCGTTTCGATACTCTTTAGCTTTGGCCTTGTACTCATTATGAAGTCCAATACGCCTCTCTTCACATTTGCATCTCCGGCGCCTTGTAGACTTCACTTAATTGTTATCAAGTGTGTCCACCATGAAATTAGTCGAGCTTTGAGCTTTCGCCGTTGGAGAGAATTTTCAGCTGCGTCAAGAATTGCATTAGTTAATTTAGAGACTCTATATTCATTAGCACTTTCCCAATCTTCATCGGCAATTGCTCCCTCCAGCATGCATTTGAAGACGCTCCAGTCATTCCTTCGGGTAACGTAACCCTTGTCATTATCGTGATAACCTGCCATATCCTGCACTAGGCTAAATTCCAGGACTTTGTGTTCAGAACTAGTTTCAGACCTGCGGGTCCAGTCAACAATGTGTCGTACAACTGTCGTTGACGCCAATGTCACGCCAACCGAACTTTCACCGATTGGCCCTGAGAACTTTTGCGTGGAAGAGCTGATATCGACTACTACTAGATGTGATCGTTTCCATGACAGAAATACTTTCCTCTATTTTACTTCAAACAGGCAGGTTAACCGGGATCACCGTATAAGATACACTGCCCCACTTTATGTAGCATGCGACACAATCGGCCGTAGAATATTACCTAAGCTACATCACATCAAGATTTGGATTGTTAACCACTATAGCAGCCCTAGGTCTCCTCTCTCTACTGCTTAGAGCCATAACTCTCGAAGTAGGACTAAACCCCGTGACCAAGTTCCGATGGCTTGTCGGTTCCTGAATAGCCATGATGTCATAGCGTCGAGCAAGAACTCGTAACTCGTCTGCCACTACCCTTCGGTGGCCCGTTTTGAGCAGAAGGTTGGTAATTCTATTCATAATAGGTACTTTTCGCTATTTCCTCGCACCTTGTCAAGTGCAGAAGGCACTTCCAGCTGCCAGCCTTGTGCTCTGTATTACTGGGATCTACATTCGCCCGTTTACAATTAATGCATTGGGTCGGGCATTATTTTCTTTTTCGGACATTCTTTCATTAGAAGAAAATTGCTAACCTCCAAACGCAGACCACCGAATCTGCAGCGTAAGTGGCCTTGGTGTGTTCATAGCCATAGTCATAGTCATCATATTCATTAAATTTCATCCTCATCTTACTTCAAGTTTGGTTTTTTTCCTCAGTGTGCTAGCTTAGCTTGTAGCCCATTTTGGCGCAGTTCCTTCCATCAAATGACTTTAGTTGCCTGAGATACGTCTTCCAACCGAACTAGAATCGAGCCCGCCTTGGTCGCTCTAACAATAGAAGAGTTTACACCTAAATTTGAGGGCGACGGAAGCCTATTTATGATATCCACGGGGTTTTTCCCAGATCCGCTGATTGTTATGTATTTAGGTCTTGAAGTCAGGGACGGCTTCAATGGCAGCGATTTAACAATATCTGCCTTGTTACAGAGCTAGGAATTGTCAAAATGATACAGTTTTGAGGGTGAAAAAAAAAAAAACATTTCATTACACATAAAGTATAGATCCCAGGCAAAAATGTACCTTGTATCCTACTGTCTTTATAATTTTAAATTTTTTTCTGATAGATAACAATTAGAGGATTGATCTGAATACAATGGACCATAAAATATAAATATTTCATTGAATTTTACATATATATATTACATTTGGGCTATAAAATACTGGAAATTTAACATGAAATTCTTAAATTGTGAAATCGTTCTACAGATAGATCATGTACATAGTGTTTTTTAAAATGCTAAAGATGCTCAAAGCGGCGATGAACTGCAAGGATGACTGGACCGTTGATGATTTAGAACTCGGGTCTGGAAATATACTACCCTAGAAATCAAGTATCTCCTGATATTGGGTGTAGTTTCCTGTACGAATTCCAGTGTTTTGTATATACAAGAAATATTGCTTCTGGAACTGTGGCCACAAGATGCTTGGTTTTCTGTATCAACTGTAAATTTGATGAAAGGTATTTATTTAACTTAATACGTAGCATAACAACACTGGTCAACAAAAAAATTGCCATAAAGGTTGTGTTGTTAATAAATAGTTTTTGTAGTATAGGCATACCATTGAAGTTTATAAGCAACATTCATTTTTTTTTCTTTTGTAAACTTTAATTGGAATTGATGTAAAATCTGCGTCAGTGAAAGGCTATAGGTAACAGATATAATGATATATTTATTAATACTATATACAGGGTGAGTATCTCTTAGTGTAAAAAAAAAAAAAAAAGTCGGCCTCGAAAAATCCTCAGACCCTGGCAGATCTGAAAAAGATAAAATTATCAAATATTTCAAAACAGTATCCGTAAGGACAACAATGGAGGAATATCCTTCCGCCATCTTATAATCGTTAAATTTTCTAACATATCGTTCCACCCAAGGTCGTTAGACTGCTTTGTTGCGTTGATCCTGCCGTTCTTGACCCTCCCCCCCTCTCCATCGCCCCACCACTCACGCAGGAGCATCATCAAATTAAACCGCTTTCTTTGAAATTCTCTGTTCTAACGACAGATCTCGGCTTCTTCTTTCGCTATTTGTTCATAAGCTAATGGAGCCGTCACAAGAATTGATTACTCCTTTTTTCTAGGAACCATTATAACTTGGAAATCCTTGCTCAAACGTGCACTGTACTTAAGCTAACGTTTTTTCTCGATCTCATTCCTTCAAAATTCTTGAAATTTCATCGAAATATATCCAATTATCCTAATCCCCTGGCTCAATCTCTATCTAGTTTTAACAATCCCTATATCCTTCCCAGAAGATTGAAACGGTAATAGCACAGAGAGCATTTGATACATGTGAAGTCAAGTTGGAGTCCTGGTAATGACCAGCTTCTACATTCTTCTAAGCATCTGTGGCTATTACCAGTGATGAAGCTGAGAGAGGAGCGCTGGGATCTCTTGGGAACTGGCCTTGACTCCCAATAAGTGGGGAATAGGCTTAACTTAGGGTTCTTCAGGGTGTGTCTGTATTGTACAAATACAGGTCTTAGCAGGAGGGGTACCTCTTGATCTTGTACTGCAAGAAGATGGTTTTAAATTTAAAATGAAAAGGGAAGGCTCGGTGGGACTACCAAATGATCTCCGGTCTCTGATCGATGGAAATCCAAGGAAATGGTTGGAGATAATCCGAGAGTACACGATAGAAGAATGGAACAGGCGGTGGGTAACAACCCCGAAAGGGGCTACTTTTAGAAAATATTTCCCCACTGTTAGGTCAGGTCTTCAAGCAACTTGGGTACTCCCGGATTACTGGATCTCACAGTTTCTCACAGGGCACGGGGGCTTTCGAGCCAAGCTCCAGAAACATGGTAAAAATATTGACCCGCTTTGTCCCAGCTGTGGTGTACCGGATACCGTTGAACATGTGGTAATTTCATGCACTGCCTTTGAGGCATTGAGAGCCAAGCTACAGAGAGAAACAGGGCTGTATGTTCTAACGGAGAGTGATTTCCCTTCAGCTGACAACTACCCGTATTACAAAAGTTTTGTGTATGGTTGGAAAACTGAAGTGGGGGTAGAGCACTTTAACCTAGGAAGAAGGGGCCACGCCCCAGAAAGAACCCTGGACAGGAATGATGCTGACGACAACCCCATCACCGAATAAAGCCTATATAAACGTAAATGTAAAGCTATAAAATTAAAAAAAAAAAATATATATATTGATATAGGTATGTTGTTATTTTAAATTAGTATGTTATAGTTATTATGTAGTTATTATTATTATGTATTATAGTATGTTATAGTTAGTATGTTATAATTATTTTGTAATTATCTTATGTGGAAATAAAGGAGCTATTATTATTATTATTATTATTATTATTATTATATAGTTAGTATGTAGTTAATTTTAATATAGTATGTTGTATTAAATATAGGTTGTTGTATTAGATATAAGGTTTATTGTATTAAACACAAGTATGTAGTTATGTAAAGCGTTTAATGTATATTAAATATTAAATGTTATTCTAAACGTGTAGTGTAATCTTGAAATGTTAAATGTTAAATGTAATATTGAAATGTTCTGTTAAATGTTTGAGAAAATTTATTCTTGCAATGTTAAAAGTAATATTGAAATGTTATGTTAAACTGTTAAAACCAGCAGTGATGGCTACAAGCCATCCCTGCAAAACCCGTGTAGCCGAGAGGCGAGGAAGGGAAATAAATAAATAAATAAAAATTGTACAAATAGTATACATGTGTGATAATTTTTGTTACTTAATTTTTCTAATTATTTCATTTCATTTTTTTGATGATTGTGAGTAGTTATTAGTTTTATTTTATAATGATTATTTGTGTTATATTTGTACCTTTTATCATTATTATTTGTGTGGGTGTATTTGTATACAGGGTGAGTATCTCTTAGTGTAAAAAAAAAAAAAATGGGTGAAACTATGGAGGGAGGGAGGGTCAAGAACGGCAGGATCAACGCAACAAAGCAGTCTAACGACCTTGGGTGGAACGAAATGTTAGAAAATTTAACGATTTTAAGATGTCGGAAGGATATTCCTCCATTGTTGTCCTTACGGATACTGTTTTGAAATATTTGATAATTTTATCTTCTTCAGATATGCCAGGGTTTGAAGATTTTTCGAGGCCGAAGGACATCTTTGGCCATTTTCCTTTCGCAATTAAAATTAGGTTTCCCCTTAAGGATACTGTTTTAAGACGGTTGAAGGACATCTTTTGTTCATATATATATATAGTTTTCGTCCTTAAGGATACTGCTTTAATTTTAGGATGATTGAATATATTTCGATGAATATTGAAGGAATGAGATCGAGGAAATACGTTAGCGCAAGAACAGTGCACATTTGAGCGAGAATTTTCAAATTACCATGGTTCCAATCAATTCTTGTGACACCTCCAATAGCTTTTGAACAAAAGCAAAAAAAATCATTTAATTAAATATGCAGTAAAACCTTGTGTAGTTCATTTCTCAAAATCCGAAAGAAGTCGAGCTCTGTCGGTAAAATAGAAAATTTAAAAGAAAGCGGTTCAATTTGATAATGCCCCTGCGCGGGGTGGTGGGACAAAGGAAGGGAAGGAAGGGGGGGGGGAAATCATGAGCGGCAGGATCAAATCAACGAAGCAGTCGGTACGACTTTGGGTGGAACGATTACCTCATGACCGCTTTAAGAGAAATAATTAGAGAATATTGGCAATGTCATGAGATATTTAATCTTAGAGCATAGTCAGGATAGAAGCTTTATTAGCTACAATTGGAGGAAATACACACTACTGATAACATAGTAAAAAAAAAACAAAAAAAACATGAGATTTAAGTTTACTAAATTTTTCATAGTTATTAATTTACACAATAAAAGTATAATTAAATTTATTTATCTTTAAAATTGTTTTGTTTAATGTATTTTTAAATAAATTTAAACACTTGTTATACAAAGTTCGATAATCGATGAAGTGAATTGTTAACACATCAATATTTTCTTGGTGCGCCACTTTTTATATGACTCAGTATATCAGGAATATACAGCTTCATCAGATTGTTTTTGGTGCCCGAGGCGACCTCTTGTTTCAAAACTTTAAGTTGATTCAGGCTGGTTGTTCCCCTGGATGTTTATTTGAACTTCGAATATTAAATATTCAACATAAATTTTTTTAAAAATAACAAAATTCGAAACATCAGCATTTTGATACGCAGATTATACCTATTAATTTAAAAAAGAGTAATAAAATAAGATAAATACTTATCTAAGAAGCTTTGCTTATCTCTCAGAAGGGTTTCCTTGCTGCTAAAAATTAAAACAATGAACGAATAGGCGAATGAGTGGGGGTAATAAGATAAATAATCAGGTGAATAAGCAATCCTTTAGATTCTCCCTTTGACTAGTTGGGTTGTAAGGATTGGATGCGAGAAGAACTGGAAGGTTTAGTGGAGCCCCAAAGTTCAACTCCCTATGTCCAACTAGGTCTGATTTTTGATGTAAATGAATCTCTTGTAATTAATCGAAAGTTTTGAACATTTGTCTAGTAAATGGTGAAGAAGTCGAAAACGACGAGCTGTTTTTTGTCGTTTTAGTCTTGTATGTGGATTCCAGGTAAGCAGTTTGTCAAGGTAGAATTATAAGTTGTGTATCTGTAGTTATTATATTTTTATTATTTAGTTAGTTATTTGTTTATTTATATTAATAAATAAACAAAATAAAAAAATAGAAGGGGAAAGTTATTTGAAACCCCTGTTTTAAACTTTATTTTGTTTGTTTAGCTTCATGGCGTACAACTGCATTGGTTATAAAAGCCATATTTTCTTTCTTATTTTATTTCTCCACACCTATATTTTATTATTTATCTAATTTTCATTGATATATTTTATATGGAATTATATTTTATTGCCTACTTATCTTTTATGTCAAATTTCTGTTAACAAACCACTTAATTTCAGGAACTTGAATACGAATTCTGTTTTTTCATTGTTATCTCCCAAGATTGTTGGAAGGTCTGTATTTAGTCGTAAGCTATTTAGGCGCGATGTGAAAAAAGGGCATTCCTGAAAAATACGTATCACGTTAGTATACCACTACAGTATTTGCACCTGAGCGGAGCCAGTGTAAAGATAGGAGTGTATCAATCTGGTGTGGCCTATCCTGAGTCTCGTCAGTTCAACTTCCTCTCTACGACTTTGGCGGCTGGATGTATTCCAGGGCCTGACATTTTTTAAAATCATTTTCAGTTTATTCGAGGGCTTTCCCCCCACATAGGCTGCCATCCATCATAGATTTCTTTCTCTAGGGCTTTTCGTAATCAGATGGAGGTAGTGCAATCTTGCCCCGCCCCGGTAGTTCGAGAGCCTCCTTTGCAGCTAGATCGGCTAGCTCGTTGCCCACAATACCCACGTGGCTCGGGATCCATATAAACTTTACTGTTTTGACTAAACTTTTTAGTGTGGATAGGTAGGAGTGTATAACTAGGATTTTGGGATGTTTCGGATACATACAATCTAGGCCTTTTAGTGAACTCAGTGAAACAGTGGCTATAATTATATTATTGTAAGCGCCTGTTTTTAAGTGTAGGGGCTTTTATGATACGTTCTAGCACAGTTAGTGTTGCTCGGATCGAAAACTAGACATCTTAGCAGTCAAAAATTTAATGAAGAATGTTTTTTAATGTATGACATTTGTCGCAACCGTTCAAAGCTATGTTTGTTTAAAAAAAAAAAATCACGTTTGAAATCCCCTATTTCAACCCTATTGCGCAAACGCGCGCATTATATCCCAATGTAGGTTTTCTTCACATTTTTAATGCAAAAATGCGTTTCAGTAAAAAATTAATCTGGTAAATGATGGAACTTACTACATTTAATGTTTTTTTTTTTTATTCCTATGGTAATTATTTAATATTAACTAAATAAATATTAAAAAAAAACTTTAATATTTATTTCAAACTGTGCAATAACAAAATAAAACGGTGAAGATTTTTTTCTTATTTCTCTGACAGAAATTATGAACCTGTCAGAAATTATTCTATTATGATTACACCTCGGGTTAAACTTTTTGTCACGTGTCCTTTACCCTGGCTCCTTTTCTCGAATTCCCGTTTTTGGAAGCTCTCTCTCTTTTTTTTTAACGTACCTTGGAAGGTGTAATTTGTCTTTAGAAGTTAACTGGTGTAACTGGTATACTAATTGTCACACGTCAAGTTACGATCGCACACAGGCAGAAAGTCGAGCAGCCTTTAGAACTATATCAGAAGGCCCGTTTTTTATAGCAAATGAACCTTTCGGCCGCTTTCCAAAATAAAGCTCAAAATTTGATATATAAAAACTTTCTCAATGAAAATTAGTAGGAAAAACATATTTTGAACAATATTTTGAACAATAAAGAACATTTTATTCCCATTTTCTCTCATTAACTTCAACATAAAAATAAAAATTTTAAATTTATTTAGTCATAATACCGCGAGATGAGTTACAAAGTGTGCCAAATCGAACGGACATAGAAAAATAGCTATAGTTTATGTAAAGAAACTTTTAATATTATACCAAAACAATTCACAAGAGTCCCAATAGCATACTGAGAGGGTACCTTGTAAGAAAATCCGATAGGTTAACCCTCCTCTCTACAGATAGCTAAATATTAGAAGTAGCGCACTTTATGCTCCGGGCTCGCGGAATTAAAGGTTAATCTTTAAACCACCTCATTTGGTTAGTCACTAAAAAATACGCTTATATTTATACATTTTGTAAATCATTTCATAGAAAAAAAACAACAGAACAAGCCTGGAGTCGATTCCTCCATTGATTGTAGTAACAGATAAAATGAAGTATAAGTACAGTTGACTAATTCCCGGAATCAGTTAATACTGGAAAGCTTTTCTTACAAATAACTTAGCATCTGGCTCAACAACTTCTGCTCCAGGTTATAAAACGAGAAAATATAAGCAAGAGGTAAGTAGCTTTACAGATCTAGGTACATAATTTCTTTCAGAAAAATAAGAAAAATTCTTCTTGAAAATAAAATTTTGTTATTGCACAGTTTGAAATAAATATTAAAATTTTATTAACATTTGTTTAGTTAATATTAAATAATTACCAGAGGGTTAAAAAAAAAAACATTAAATATAGTAAGTCCCATCATTTACCAGATTAATTTTATACTGAAACCCATTTTTGCCTTAAAAATGTGGAGAAAACCTACATTGGGATAAAGTGCGACAACGCGCGGCCTTATTTTAATCCACTAGGCGCAAGGACTTAAGGGTTAAATTTACTAATAGACCCCAAATGTAAAGCTTTGATCAAGTCCTGTAAACAAAACCAATGCCAGTACGCTGAGAAAACCCGTACTGTTGTGAAATCCTCGTTTTTTCGGCACATTTCTCGCTATAACTCCAAAAATATTTGTTCGATCCCAAATTTCATATTTCCATCTCAAATCTAGTTAGATTTACTGTCAGATCCTATATATAAATTTTTTATTAAATATCCCCATTTAGCGTCCTGGCATGGATTTAATTTTGGACCCTTTTACCTCCTCCCCTCCCAAAACCGACGCTATTTCGAGGAAGCCATTTTAACACATTTAGAGCTAAAGATGGTGAATAATTTCCAGCAGTCAGACCTTTTTATGTTTGGAGTTCAAAGTTTGGTATTTTTTTGGTGTAATTTCTCTTACTAAGGTGAAAATAAGAAAATATCTAATTTCTGACAAACTTTCTCACATTTTTTTTTAATGAGTTATACTGAATTAAGATTACTACCTGCCTTATCTTAAGGGAATAAGTAATAAAGATAACAGAAAAATCCATACACACAGTATATACATTGAAAATATCTCACATTAGGGAAGAAGAAATAACAAAATATCAATACAAAAAACACTAATGCCTTGTTTGAAACTAATTTTATTTTTGAATATTATTTTTATTCAGCAGACAATTGAGTTAAGACCTTAATGCCATTTCCGAAATTCATTTTCATGACTCGACCCATTTTTTAATGCGCAATTCAAGCTAACTCGCCCTATCTATGGACAATTTTGTTTACGAAAATGATAACTGCAGGTTAGAAATCGTGATTAAGAGAAAATGTATATGTCTCTGAAAAAAACCTTAACCCATTCTTAAAAAATAATAATAGATAACTAAATTAGACTTTACAACATAAAGATGTTGTAAAGTCTAATTTACAACTACGAAAACGAACCAATGTGATTAGTGTTTTTGAAGAGATGAGAAGTACCTACTCAGGGAAGGCCGCTCGATAACAAACCTTACGACAGCAATCATGCGTAGAGGGATGCAGAGTTGCATGAAAATAGTTCCTTCTTAATACGGATGTGTTGGTTCCAAATGAGATTTTGCATCAAAATCTCCGTTTCTGAAAGGTATGTCGGTTACGTCGTTGCTGAGGTGACCCATGCAATTAATGCTGTTTAATAATTTATTTCATTAAAAATTTTGTCCTTATAGATTTGGTGGATTTTCTTTATTAACTCTCTTTTGGATTGTTTTTGTATCATTAATTTATTTTAAAACCCAAAATTAGAAATCAATTTTTTGGTATGGATTCTGGTATCAAGAATGGAAACAATTTGGTAAATCCATATCACTGGTTAGTAACAATGGCACACATATCTCTACTGATGATCTACTATTACATTATGCTACATTGTCTAAAAGCATATTAGTGAAGAAGTAAAATAGTATAGAAGGATAAATACAATTAGGATTGATGAATTAATTAATACAAGTATAGTCCATTGATATCTACCGTTATTACCCATCTGCTAGCCAATTGCTCGATGCCACGCTGATACCATTCCTCGTGATGGCTGTCAAAGAACTCTTAAACAGCATTTTCAACTCCCGCAAAATTATCAAGTTTTTTTTTTCCCTTGAAGTAAATGGGCCATGGATCAAAACATCTAGTAGTTCGAAGGTTCGAGGTCTGGACTATATGGTGGATGAGGCAGGAGTTCAAACCCATGAAGTTCTGTTAACTTTTCTGCTGATTGTTGAGGAGTAAGTTCGTGAGGGACCAGTCTACAGGTCTTTTTCACCTTCCCCATGGAGAGAAGATGGCGACTAACAGTATCTTTCGACACACCACACTCCCTGGCAAGTTCGTGAGTGGTGGACGGATTTGACTCAACAGCTTCCTTCAGAACCTGATCAATATCCATTAATGGCCGCCCGGAGCCCTTCTTCCTTTCCAACGTCGTATCTCCACTTCTAAATTTTTCAAACCAACGGCGCGCAGTGCGCTCTTCAAGAACACCTCCCCCTTCATATTTAATAATTTCACGAGTTTCTTCAGCGGCTGTGAAATTTTTTTTCCAGCAATGTCTGAAAATTACGAGAATTTCGTAGGACACTGTCATGTTTCTTCTTTAAAATAACTGAACTGAGGCTTTTTTTTTTTAAGAAGCCCAGTGTTAGACACAAGATTAGAGAATGCTCTAAAGGGATTATTAAGTATTGGTAAATAATAAATAGGAATTAAGATATTTACAGACTTTTGAAATCTGGAATTTGATAAAACGGTAATTTTTTTGTATACACCCTATTAAAATGGGGCTATTCGAAATGTTTATCTGATCATTTAAACAAAAATCTGAATCCGTTTTAAGCGATGTATTATTTTGACTTCCGAGTCTTTATTGAATTTATGGTAATTTTCATTTAGATGGATAGCGAAATTTGGATATTGGAATTTGAAATTAACAAAAGCCAAAATTCATCAATCCTAATTACACTACTACTAACTAATGGGATGGACATTTGAAGTAGTTAAAAATTATTTTTACGACACCCTAAGAAAATCTTTAAACCATCATATGCTTCAGATGTAATATGTTTTCTGGACAGCATTAAAAAATAATTGAGTTATAGAAAACTTATATTACCTTTAAGACCACTATTAATGGAATCTGACGGTGGCCTTCGAGTGTAGTTGAATGTGTAGAAATAAGTTGGGCCAGAATGTCTGCTTGTACTCTCCAATTCCGGGTAAGTAAACCACAATTCCGTATAAAACTGAAACACGTTAAAGATCTAATAGATAAACAAATAATAAATTACCAATAAATTATCTCTGTAATAGGACAAATAACTGAGACAATTGTTATGTAACAAAAAAATATTCTCCATTAGATTTGATAAGTCGGCAAATGCTCGGGCCGAGCAACACAGTGCTGGAGCGAGTTAAAATGTTATAATTTTTGAGGGTGTATTCTATCAATGTTTTTGCTGTTTGGATCCTGTTTACCGATCTCGTAAAAAGAAAATAGAGGATTTCCTATACAGGGTGTTCAGCATAAGACTGCGGTAACTTCGAGAGGCAATTCTAGGCATCATTTGCAACAAAAATTCCATATAAACTATAGCTCGATTCTCATCAGTTTTGTGTATATTTTTAATTTTATGTTTTTTCAAGAAATTTCTACTTTTTGAGAAATAATTGTCTATATTTCCCTGCATATTGTGCATCTACTGCTTGGCGAAGTTCATCATGATTTTGCTGCAATGTCCTGACCTTACACCACTGGACTTTTACATGTGGGGTACACTAAAGCAAAACGTGTACGAAATAAAATCAGAAACCCGAGAGGAGTTGGTTGAAGAAATTTATGTGTGCTGAAATACAATGCGGCAGAATCATGATAAACTTCGCCTAGCAGTAGATGCAGTCAAAAGAAGATCGGTGCTGTGTATGAGAGATGAGGGACGACTTTTTGAACAATTATTGTAAATTAAGTATGTAAATTTTAATTAAATTATCTTAAAAGTATCTTAAGTTGCAAATATTAGAATAAGATAAATAGGAAATTGTGATTAAATTACTTTTCTATTTATAAAGCAGTGATTTGAGTATCAACTTTAAAAATTATCCCTATTCATGGTATACCATTCGAAAGATGTTTGTTTGTAGAAGGTTTTTTTGAGTAGTGCAAGTTTCTAACATATGTAATATTTTTGAAAAAAATACAGTCAAAATTTCGAAGCGAAATTTGAAACTTACAATTTCTTATGTTTGGGTCACAAAGTTAAATACAAGATGTGACTATTTTGAAGTCTAAATAAGGTTATTTTAAAGGAAATTTAATCTTCTTTCTAATGAGTATATTGAAATTGCTTTAGCTTTAAAAGTATAGACCATTATTTGTCAAAAAATAGACATTTATTGAAAAACCATAAAATTAGAAGTATGTACCAAACGGATGAGAATCGAGAAATTACAGTTTATTAGGAATTTTTCGTTCCAAATGATGCCCAGAATAGCCTCCCGAAGTTACTGCAGTCTTATGCTGAACACCATATATAGTAAAGATTGAATAATTTTAAAGTAGTGAAATGATAACGAAGTAAAATAATGTTTTTGTTTGGAAGAGAACCAATAAGTGTTGACAGCTATCTAAAGCGATAATCTGACGAATGTAAGCATCTAATTATACAAAAAAGTAGGCTCAAGAAAACAATTGAACCATCATTATTTCTCGGATAAAATTTAAGAAATAAAATAAATACAGTATAGTATAGTGTCAATAGTGACAGTTGCACGAAGATGTGTACAGCAAATTTTTGTTCTGGGTATATTGCCTAACCCATATAGATCATTTTTATCAAGGGTATGTGTTTCTGCTATGGGAAGATTTTTTTCAAAATGGTCACCAATATTCGACAAAAAAACTTGTCACTCTAACAAATAATTTTGAAGGAAAAATTTTGATCAAACACTCTTATACATGGCATAAATGTATTTTGTTATTTATATTTATTTATTATAAATATTATACTTTTTATTTATTTATTTTTATTTTTTATTAGAGCTTAACTTCCTTTTGTTCTCTGACTAGAACAGGAAGCACATATTTATCATATTTAAATATGATCAATTTTACATGATAAATGTATTACTTGAGAATATCATAATTTTATATCTGAAACATCTCGTTCTAGCAAATACTAATAAAGACCAACATATCTGTGAGCAAATTTTTGTTCTGGGTATATTGCCTAACCCATATAGATCATTTTTATCAAGGGTATGTGTTTCTGCTATGGGAAGATTTTTTTCAAAATGGTCACCAATATTCGACAAAAAAAAACTTGTCACTCTAACAAATAATTTTGAAGGAAAAATTTTGATCAAACACTCTTATACATGGCATAAATGTATTTTGTTATTTATATTTATTTATTATAAAATATTACACTTTTTATTTATTTATTTTTATTTTTATTAGAGCTTAACTTCCTTTTGTTCTCTGACTAGAACAGGAAGCACATATTTATCATATTTAAATATGATCAATTTTACATGATAAATGTATTACTTGAGAATATCATAATTTTATATCTGAAACATCTCGTTCTAGCAAATATTAATAAAGACCAACATATCTGTGAGCAAATTTTTGTTCTGGGTATATTGCCTAACCCATATAGATCATTTTTATCAAGGGTATGTGTTTCTGCTATGGGAAGATTTTTTTCAAAATGGTCACCAATATTCGACAAAAAAACTTGTCACTCTAACAAATAATTTTGAAGGAAAAATTTTGATCAAACACTCTTATACATGGCATAAATGTATTTTGTTATTTATATTTATTTATTATAAAATATTACACTTTTTATTTATTTATTTTTATTTTTTATTAGAGCTTAACTTCCTTTTGTTCTCTGACTAGAACAGGAAGCACATATTTATCATATTTAAATATGATCAATTTTACATGATAAATGTATTACTTGAGAATATCATAATTTTATATCTGAAACATCTCGTTCTAGCAAATACTAATAAAGACCAACATATCTGTGAGCAAATTTTTGTTCTGGGTATATTGCCTAACCCATATAGATCATTTTTATCAAGGGTATGTGTTTCTGCTATGGGAAGATTTTTTTCAAAATGGTCACCAATATTCGACAAAAAAACTTGTCACTCTAACAAATAATTTTGAAGGAAAAATTTTGATCAAACACTCTTATACATGGCATAAATGTATTTTGTTATTTATATTTATTTATTATAAAATATTACACTTTTTATTTATTTATTTTTATTTTTTATTAGAGCTTAACTTCCTTTTGTTCTCTGACTAGAACAGGAAGCACATATTTATCATATTTAAATATGATCAATTTTACATGATAAATGTATTACTTGAGAATATCATAATTTTATATCTGAAACATCTCGTTCTAGCAAATATTAATAAAGACCAACATATCTGTGGCACCTGTGCATAGTGGGCTAAGTCGAATTTTGTGAATTTCGAGCTACTTACATCACCAGGGTCGTAATTTTTTTTCACTTTTATTGTGTCTAACAGCCTAAATGCTCTGTCCATTGCAGTGAAGGACATTCCTTTGTGAATTCTGGGCTGATATTCCAATCTTGAACTTTTACTTGTGAAAAGCGAGTCATATCAATCATATCATCTGTCAGCTATTCCTTTCCAAAATATTGTACAATGTAGGCACAATTTTTGGCTAGTTTAGCCAACAGTCACCTTCTCTATAGCTCCTAGACTATTAACTATTATTATATCAATTAAAAATATAAAATATTAATCTTACGTTCCGTATAGCTTTCAAAGGTTCAGTACCTTTTGTAAAGAACCTCTCCCTCATTCTTTTCACGTCATTAGTTCTCTTTTCTAAATGGGTCATCGAGATAACTGTTTCGTCAAAGCTATTGATAAACTTTTCTGTTTCATCTTTGCTTTTCAGATCTAGTTCGTAATCTGAAATAAAAAAAAAAATATGTTGTCACCAATAAGCTTATCCATAAAGACCTTAATGTTCCAGATACCTATCCTTTCATAATAGGCTTCATAACCACTCAAATCCATTAGTTTCTCAACTTGCTTCCCACTCCATTCCCGATAATCCTCCGATGCGTCTGAAAAGTCATGCAAATAGGACACGAACCTGAAGAAATGCAGATTATTGAAGTGCTACTGATGAGTAGTTCTTTTCAAGTTATTACATGTCATTGTAATCGTTATCAGCTCATTTACTCGATGTACATATTTGTATAGTTGTAAATTTCAATAAATGTATATCTAAAAAAAATTTTTTTTAGAATTAACAGGATCAAATTATTTCAATTAATAATTAAATAAAATTAACAATTAATCATTTTCAAATTTAAAAAAAATTAAGGAAAAGTAATGGTTTCAAACATGACCTTTTTTTCATACAAACCAATATAGTTACTAAACGGGAGGTTCTGGCGGCAAATGTTACCTAACAAAAAATATTTTCAAATGAATTTCTGATAAGAAAACTTCTGGTAAATTTTATATCTGAGCAACACTAACAGAGCAGGAGCGTATCAAAATATTAAATTTTTTAATGTGAAAAAAAAAAATTAACACCAAAAAAGTATCGACCGCCAGCTAAAAGACAAATCCATTTCAAACATTTTATTGAATAATTATTAAAATCTGCCACAAGTGTGGGCAATAAGTAATATAGATGGCGGTGTGACTACATTTACCTGTTTGTATTAAATGTCGTATTTATTGCATTGGAAACGTAAGCTCTCGAGCTCTTTACAAACAATTATTAATGAACACTTATCTAGTTTATTTTCACTGAAACCTCATTATATTATATGCCGACCCACCGGTAGTCATGACAAGACCTTCATCCTGACACACTCCTAAAATCCAGGGTAGGTGTGTTCTGCCTCTGTCGGCTAGCTCGTTAGGAGTGCTCCAGGAGCAAGTTTAGGTTCCAGAACTGGAGTTAAAAGATTTCGTTGGTGACTGTTCTGAAATAACACAAAACTCTGCTTAGTAACTCCCTGCTAATTGGTAAATAGCTAAGCTCTATTTATATCAGATAGGAGAGATTTAAAAAAAATATAACTTTAATTATTAGCCTCACCACTCACGCTGATGACACATGTGTGTTATCAGTGAACCATGATCCCTTCATTACCTCCTGACCCTTCAAGAATGGTGTCAAAAATGGAGAATCAAAATAAATCCAAAAAAATCTCACTAATTAACCTTCACCCTTCATCGTAAACCCACGACTTCGTGTCCTACAGTATCCTTTAATGATCTTCCACTAATCACTGTTGAACAGATCCGCTAGCTAGGACTCCACTTGGACAAACGTCTTACTTGGAATCCACATACAAGACTAAAAAGACAAGAAACTGCCCGTCGTTACAGATTACTTCAACATTTATTAGACAAACGTTCAAAGATCCCAATTAATTACAAAAGACTAATATGCATGACTGTGATTAGACCTATCTGGACGTACGGAGATGAGCTTTGGGGCTCTACTAAACCATCCAATTCATCTCGCATCCGATCCTTACAATTCAAAATCCTTCGAAAAATCCTCAATGCACCTTACTCTGTCACCAATAAACTAATCTATAAAGATCTTAATGTTTCATATGTTGCTGATTTAGCCTAAACCTAGATATCTATCCTTTCATAGTAAGCTCCGTAACCACTCAAATCCCTTAATTTCTCAACTTGCTTCCCACACCATTCCTGATAATCCTCCGAGGCGTCTGAAAAGACATGCAAATAGGATGTGAACCTGAAGAAAGAAATACCTAAAGTTCCAAGTCGATAATTAGCAGCAACGTAGACCACGTCTTCATCCATGAAATATTCAGCGGAGCCGAAAACAGAAGAAGCACTGAAACCGCCGCCAAATATGCTGAAGATGACCGAATTCACTGTGAATTTTAACCAAACATTTTTTATTGATGGAGTATTTGTTGACTGAGAAGTATTTAAAGATGTAGGTAGTTAGGCTATGCAGTCATAGATACAGTGCAATTAAAAATAAATTTTAACTTATAATGCAGATGCACATAGGGGTTTTTAGCTAATCTTGGCGGCCAAAAGTCGATTTGATTAAATCCACATAAAGTAAAAGAAACTAAGCTATTTATAAAGTTAGATAAAGAAAGGATATTATGTGACCCTTGTTCCTTCCTTCCCTGCAATATCTAAGTCGTACAACTAGTTCAAACTGCTCCATCCCGTCTGGCCAATGGATATCTCTAAAGTGTAATCACTTAAATTAAAATGGGTTTTCTTATATTTAGTGATATTCTTTATAAATAGAGTTATTGATCTTGAAACTGCTGGTGAGGACACATACTTTTGAAGTGTTTATTATTTTATCAATTAAGGTATCAGTACCACTTCGGCTGTTTGAAAACCATTCTATTTTTCGTTTATTTTCAACCACATTTTAGCATATTTTAGTGTTTTTGTTGTACTTCAGGGTGCGTTCCGGCTGTTATTTTTAATTTCCTTGAAAGATTAGACTTTTAAAAAAATAATAATGAGCAAATCAGCTGCACCTTTTCGATTTAAGTTCAATCAAGTAAACACAAGGTTCATTTACAAACATTTGAAGACTGACATTAAATATCAAAATACAAGTATTTATCCACCTAAGATACATAAAAGCCTTATTTACAGTGCTTGAACTTTGAAAGTAAAACTGCTGCCAATACAGTTGCTCTCCGAAGAAGCCGTTGAGGCATAAATCAAATATACAGTAAGAATTTTGCACGATATTTTTAAGGAGAAATGTTTAATTTTTTAATTTAAAAAGCCTAAAATCACTTTTTCTTTGCTTACTATGATTAGTAAATATATTTTAGACAGGAAACTGATAATTTTTGGCCGGCTAGATTCGTAAAATACCCTTATGTGCGACGTTTCGACTTGCGTTGCAAGCCTTCATCAAGGCTAGAAGAAAAAGAAAGCAAACCAAAAGACACGACAAACTCGCAGAGAGTAAAAAAGAGTTATTTACAAGTATTTATCCACCTAAGATGCATAAAAGCCTTATTTACGGTGCTTGAACTTTGAAAGTAAAACTGCCTGTTGAGGCATAAATCAAATATACAGTAAGAATTTTGCACGATATTTTTAAGGAGAAATGTTTAATTTTTTAATTTAAAAAGCCTAAAATCACTTTTTCTTAGCTTACTATGATTAGTAAATATATTTTTGACAGTAAACTGATATTAAATAATTTTGGCCGGCTAGATTCGTAAAATACCACTATGTGCGACGTTTCGACTTGCGTTGCAAGTCAAGGCTAGAAGAAAAAGAAAACAAACCAAAAGACACGACAAACTTGCAGAGAGTAAAAAAGAGTTATGTCATCTAAAAGAAAACGTGTTGTATAAACTGTGTTCGAAAAACTGTATATTGTAGGACGTCATAGGAAAGGCGAATCTGGGAAAAAATTGGCGGATGAGTTCTGTGTCGGAACATCCACGATTTCCTATATGCCAACTAAAGGTTGTTGTTACATAAATATAATTTTATAAACAGCCACATTTTATATTGTTTTCATCCATTGAAAATGGATAGGTAGTACAAGTGGTTATTTTTCAGCGCTCATCAGTAGTAAGATTTAAATGTTAATTCAGCCAAATAAGGGTTTATACAATTATATTGTGTGACTGTTGTAACGCTTAATTACACCAAGTTAATTTTTTTTTTTTTTTTTTTTTTACAATTAGAATAAAAGTTTTCACGAAACAATATAATTGTAGCATTTATAAATATAGCACCTTATTCATTTCTGAAAAGAAAAAAAAAATTGTAAATTCTACAGGGCAATATGGGTGAGCGCATTTTCCGCCATGTTAATAAATTATTATGACTGAATAAATTTTTTTAATGAGAAAAATCAAAACTTTCAACTAATTCTAACCTCGGCCCTAAATGGAATAATCTTCACCCTCAAGTTCTCTTGCTAAACGATTTTAAAAAATTCGTAATTGAGCGATATCGTGTACAAAGGAGTTCTAAGCCTGGATAGGGGATATGTTGTTTACCAAATGATTCAGATTAGATCAAATATGAAAGTCTTATCACAATTTATAGCTCCCGAAGGTAAATATGAGAGGAATTACTATTAGTAGTTCAAATACAATACTGCCATTTTATTTGACATTCCTACTTAAATAAACCAATAGCTTTAATTCTATCCTAGTATAAGTAATCTTTTTATTTAATGTTCTCAGAACAACAAAAAAACGCAATAAGTTTGCCTACATTGCACCTAAATATTGTACCAACTAATTATTGACATTAATTATGAACTTACATTTGGTGTAAAGATATTGAGATAGAGTCAGTCTTCTTGTCCAGCATATTCTTTTCCATTTCCGATCGGCTGATAACACATGGGCACCTCCTGATTTGCGTACAATAATCAGAAAAAAAAAAAAAAAAAAAAAAAGAGAGATAGATTAAATGTAGTCAATTATAAAAGTGAAAGAATGGCTTTTTGAATGAAAATTTGGTATTACTAGCGACGAGGCACACCAACAAATCAGCCCGGCCCGACCTGCCACACACTGGTAAAAACGGCCAATCTAGGTGGACATTGCTCATAACTTCTAAAGAAATAGTCAGAATCACTTAAAAATTTTTGAGTATTTTTTATTTTTGCATAAATACAATAAACTATAATAAAAAAGAACAAAAATAAGAACTAAAACTTTTTTTTTATATATAGTCCAATCAATGAGGGGTGTAGAGTGCATGGAATATGCGATAATTTTTGACTTCACAGCTTCGTTAGGAGTAGTTAGAAGGCAAACATACTAAAAGTCCCCGCCCCTGGGGGGTGAGCTAAAGATTGGGAGAGGGGAGAAGTTCCCAATTTTGTTTTTCGATTATATCTCGAAAACGGTGGACTCTAGAAAAATATATTGCAGATCAAAATTAAAGCTCAATTAATTTCCTATAAAATTAATTATATACGTATTCTTAGGAATTCCAACGGTTTTCGAGATATATGTGGACAATATTAAAATAAAAAAAAGGTTTACCTGACCTTTTGTTAAAAATTTGAAGCAAATACCAGAAACGTATATATGAAATTACAGTAAATTTAATTTTCTACAATTTTGATTCTGACGGTTTTTCTGAGAAACGGTTGTGGAACGTAATAGAAGCAAAAGTTTGAAAAAAGTGAGGCGACATTTGTTTTTTCCCGAAAACCACCGATTTTCAATAACGTATATCTCGTAAACGCTTAGAATTACGACAAATTTATATATAGTAAATTTTATAGTAAATTTAATTAGCTTTTATATATATTTGAAACATATCTTACAAGAGTAAACCGTTTTCGAGATATTATCGAAAAACCAAAAAAATAGAACTTCTCCCCTCTTCCCACCGTTAGCTCACCCCCACAGGGGCGGGGACTTTTAGTATGTTTACCATCCGACTATTCCTAACAAAGCTATGAAGGCAAAAATTATCGCATATTCCATGCACTCTACAATGTGTTTATTGACTGGACTAATGTAGAGCGAAACGTTAAAATATTTATTTATTTTAACTTAAATATTTCCTCTGAAGTTTATGTATTCATCGACAATCAATCCATACCACAAACAAACGAAATTCATTACTTAGGACTTACATTTGATAGAAGAATGATCTGGGGCCCACACGTAAAACAAAAACGTCTCAGTCTAACCAAGAGATTAAAACTTCTGTATCCAATGCTTCACAAACAGTCGACATTAAAATTCCGACAACGACTGAATACATACACTTACTTACTTAAACCCATATGGACGTACGCCACACAAATATACGGGACAGCAAAAAATACACACCTTAAAAAAATACAAATATTCCAATAAAAATGACTCATACTAATCACGAAATCACCTTGGTACGTTTCAAACCACACACTTCACACTGATTTAGAAATATCCACAGTAAAGGAACATATACATGACCTTTATAGGCGATTTCATGACAGACTTTATGGACATAACAACATACTCATTAATGATATGGCCACGACTGACATACCTGAAAATACTCTCAGAAGGCTTAAAAGAAGCTGGATGAGAGATTTGCTCAAATAAATCTCTTTAACCCATGCCAGGAGGAGGTACTATTGAGTGCTAGTCTCCCACACGCATACAAGGCCTGTAGTATTCAATTTCATCACATTCACTGATTATTACCCTAATAACAGGTGTGAATTAAAATCTGAAAGAGAAAAAAAAAAAAAAAAATTTTCCCTCATGCCTGATATGCCAATTTTACATAATTTCTCATATAACATCCGCTTATTGTCACGATTTGAGTGACAGGTGTGGATAAAAGAAATAAAGTGAAAAAAAAAAAAAAAAAAAATTACTTGAATATTAAATTCAACGCAGACCATTTTTTATTCATTATGTTATTAGCCAGTTGGCTCAGATAGTAAATGTGATAATTTTTCAGTATAATGCAACAAAGCACTGCCTTCATTCATTGACAAAGTTGAACCATTTAGGCCAGATGAATAAAGCTGCGAACAATTTAAGGCGTCCAGCACATGACAGCCCCTCATTGGAATAATTGTCCTAAAAATGTTGAATTTGTCGCTTTTTTTTTTTTAAAATCAAATAAATGATAAAATGATAATATTTTAATTTTTTTATTTCTTAGGCACACCTATACCAGATCTATATTGTTTTGCCTCGAGCAACCACCAACAAGAATCTGGAATAGTAAAAATTTCAGATTCCTAGTAACTAATTGAAAAATAATACAAATACAATTCACAACGATTTATCTGCTCAACTGGCTTTTTATCCAAAAATTCAAGCATTTTAGATCCATGACTCATTTTGAACCAAAACAATCACTAATCAATCGAAAGAAATTAGAAAACTCACTTAGTAAAATCTTATGAATAACCTGCACGAGTAATAAGCTGATACTGAGGGGTGGGACCATGGTTAATCGCGCGTGAGGTAATTGCTCATTTCCCGCAATTTTTAGTACAAATCTCCAAATAACAAGGCCACCTGCATCAGTTTTACTTAGAAACCAAAAATTTTATTCGCAAATGTCCTAAACTCAGCGATACTGAGGGACAGCGATGAAAGTTAAGTTCTGACGGACTTATTAAATATTTTTTAGAATGTGAGGGAAACGCTCACCTAGCGACCAACACCGGGCTAATAGAAATATGCCATCTTCGTGAGGAGTAATTTTGTCCAACTTCAGAAGGCCTCTGAGTCGCAAATAAAAATGAAAATGAAAAAAAAAAAAAAAAAAAAAAAAAAAAAAAAAAAAAAAAAAAAAAAAAAAAAAAAAAAAAAAAAAAAAAAAAAACTGGAAATGTTTGCAGCAACTAATATTGAATACAATAACCCATCAAACACGACAAAAATAATAAAATCATTTTTATAGTTGTTTTTTTTTTCTAGTTTGCCCCACAGTGTAACGTAATTGATATAAGACTACGTACATAAAAAACTGATACTGCTGAAACTTGAATAGCAGTATCGACTTCTCGATCGTCAAATATATTAAAACATCAAGGCTTGATCATGCTCACCATGAATCTTCTTTCTCCCAGAGGTGGCTTAGCGTAAGGTATTTTGGTGAAGGAGTAGAAGTCCCTACCATCTCTAGACTTGAGGACCTTTCCCTTCATGAGGCCCTGAGAGGTCTTTACCAAAGGGCTCGATCCTCCCAGGACGATCTGCCCAAGGCTAGGACACAACACTATTGACAACATCGCCACTGAGTACCAGAGCTCTGTATCAGTCTCACATATGTAGCACCAATTATCTTCTTATCTTGGCCAGTTTATTAAAATATTTTTTTAAAAATCCACTTTATAAGAATCAATCAAATATAACCTTCGGAAACTAATTGAGGTTATAGATGTTCAAATAAACAAAACTACAATTAATAACAAATTCAGAAAACAAATGCATGAAAAATTATTATTTATCTTTAGCCTTTCATCGAGGGAGTTTTAGTCCAGTGTCTCAAAGAGATGAAACTCCATTGAACATTCTGGCGTAATAAAGTTGACCTCTCTTTACCCCCACCACTTACTGTGTCCTTGCTCTTTTTGAAATTCCACAATCTTTATCTAACAAATATATTTCAATAATAAATAGCTTTATATAAGTTAAATACATTCCAACAATGGGTTTCCAGGACGTCCTGTTTTTTTGTCAAGGTTACGTTATATGGTCAAAGTCTTTATTTATGCTTTAAATTTTAGTTTTGGGGCTCCACTAAAGCATCCAATTCATCCCGTATCTAATCCTTAAAATCCAAAATCCTTCGAAAAATCCTCAATGCTCCTTACTTTGTCACCAATAAGCTTATCCATAAAGATCTTAATGTTCCATATGTTGCTGATTTAGCCCAAACCAGATATCTATTCCTTAATAGTAAGCTCCATAGCCACTCAAATCCCCTAATTTCTCAACTTGCTTTCCACACCATTCCCGGTATTCCTCCGAGGCGTCTAAAAAGAAGATGGCCGAGAGACTTTCTAGTGAAGAATTTTTATTGAAGTGCTACTGATGAGTAGTTCTTTTGAAGTTTTGTCATGCTATTGTAATAGTTAACAACACATTTACCTGATGTATATATTTTGTACAGTTGTAAATTTCAATAAATTTATATAATAAAAAAAAAAAATTATTTTAAATTTTATGTTATCCCTAATCACTGTTGCAGCAAGTCTTAGATATACTTTAAAATTCCTGAGATCCTCTGAGACCCTGCCCTTCTATCTGCTCCATGGACTTCTTCAACCTCTTACTCCCTCTGAGTAACCTGCTTATAACCCTTGACAGATCTGCCATAATTCATTCAAATGAGGTGTATCAACACCTTTAAACGCTTTTAGACATAGACAGACAACGTCACATCGCCTTAAAGTGCATATGATTCTCTATTCCTTTTAAGACAATATGCCCTGTTTTCTTTCAAAGATTCTAGACTGCGCCTTAAATGTTTATGCTCGAAGATCTCAATCTTATTAGTATTTTTTTGATTTAAGTACCTATGTACTCATGTCTCACAAGTACATGTTGCAACTGGTCTAATGAGCGTTTTATAGAGAGTTAACTTGGTTAACCCTGGTTAAGTACCTACAAATCAATTAAGAGGGTTGCAAAGGAAACAAGGAGTTAACAAGAAATAATTATCAATTTAACATTTTATTGATGGAATATTTTTCTCAAAAAATGAACTAGAAGTCATATCGACATGATCCTTTTCGATTGAAGTTAAGTATACGTCAACTTAGGGAACAGTTTAAGTTTCATGAAAATCGGTCTGGTAGTTTCAGAGATACTGGTAAATTAAGAAAATATAGGTAGGTAGTTGTATAGTTACTCCAGTAGGCTTGAGAAGGAACTTTACCTTTGCTTAATGTATAGCATTTTATGACATACGGAACACGAATTATCAGCAAACTCTTTAATATCATTCAGAAATTATTCTTCACCGTGTACGCAACGACGTCGCTGCTGCGCGTTTTAGCCACATTATAAAAGACGGTGTAGTCTCTCTTCTTCATTTTCTAACAATCTTTGGACAAGAGCGTTTTCACTCTATTCTTTCATCTGCAGACTCTTGACACCGAATACGTTGAACTGGATACGTTCGTCTTCAGATTCGAGAGCACGAATTTTACAGGTATATTCTGATATGCGACCGAGACGCAGAGATCTCTGAAGTTGAGTTTCCGCAGCACGAGTTTTGCGTTGTCTCTCTCTTTGATCATAGAGTCTCTTTGTCTTTTCGATGCTACCCTCTGTCTCACGATTCTTCCTTTTTTTAGCTGAACCTCTCGCTAAGGATCTCCCCATTCTTATGAAGTAATTTAGACTTTTAAATTACTAATAATAAAACGTAATCACTTAGATTACCTATCTACCTATAATAATAATAAGTAATAACTACCTATTTACTTCTATCTCAGCTTAGTACACTAAAAACTAAGAAATATAAGCATTTTTTTAAAAAATGAACCGACTTCAAATTGGTAGAAAGGTATACAAAATTAGAAACAACCAGTGAACTCAAAAGGGATAAAATAATATTTTTTTTTTAGGAATTACGGAAAAGGAAAACAAAATTCAAAAGCGGATTTGCCTAAGATACACCTAATTCGGTGCCAGCCAAGAGCAGGAGGTGGTCAAGTCCGCCACTGTGGTCCCTGGCACCGACCTTAAAAAAATTATTTGCGCGTGTACCGAGTTATGTATATCTTAGACAAATCCGCTTTTGAATTTTGTTTTCCTTTTCCGTAATTCCTAAAAAAATATTATTTTTTTCCTTCTGAGTTCACTGGCTGTTTCTAATTTTGTGTACCTATCTACCAATTTGAAGTCGGTTTATTTTTATCTTTTTAATTACTTTTATTGTTATAAATATCAATAAATAGATTTACAAAAAAAGAGTAATTGGGGTCACCTGTGGTGTAGTGGTTAGCATAGCAACCTACTAAGGGACGTAAAATGGGGGTCCCGAGGCTGTGCGATGTCAGGTACTCCTTAAAGATCCCTATCTAATTATACCTGGATAGGCAAAATTTAGGACTCCCAGCGTAGTATCGTCCGATTAGCCATAGCAGCATAAAAGTGACGTTAAACGAAATAAACAAATAAACAAAAAGAGTAATTAAATTAATCATATTAATTTTATCATTATCAGTAAGATTGAAATGAGTCAAATGAGAATAACCATTTCAAAGTTTACCCTATTGTGTTCCTTTCAATAATACCCTTCAAAAACACCATCATTACATTATGGACTAATCGAAGAAAAGTTTCAATATGAATTAAAGTTATTTTTTTACTTAAATATTTTGTGAATTTATAATAATTTAACGATAAAATTGTCAATTTATCTTTACATTACAAGATAAACTGTAATATTTGATGAGGTGTGGTGTTAGTCCTTTTTAACTCCGTTAAGTACAGTCCATTAATTGTTATTAAGTTTTTATAGCAATACTTTGTTATCATCTGAGTAGTTGTCTGGTCAGTTTACATTTAAATTACTAAATATGTTTATAAAAATAATCAATATTAGTTTGAAAACACTTGAATTTATATTTCATATAAGAAAAAAAAAATTCAATATCATGATCAATTTATAAATCATTAGGTACTTTAGTGGAACACAAAGTATTATTATAATTCATTTCAAATATTAATTTCTAATTTCAAATTTCATGCAGTGCATTTCATAACTATATAACCAATTTTTTTTTTTTTTTTTCAGTTTAGAAGAATTGTGTGAATCAAAAGTTAAATTACCAGCAAAGCAATTTTGAAATAAGGCAAAGAAGAAAAAGTAAGCCACAGAAATTATTTTTTCTAATTATAATTTTTTTTAAATTAAGAAATTTGTTTTTTCTTAGAGTTTCATAACTATAAAACCAAGTTAGAAAACGATCCTCTAAAACAACTTTGAGCTCGTTTTGCAATTAGCAGTTTATATGCTAGACATTATAACGTCAGGTGCTTTCTTTGTGTTTCAAATTGATGTTTGACATTAACATTAATTACAGTTGTATTCCTTTACACGTCATAGTATCTTAATTCTAATTGAGAACAGCAATCTTCTATATCATATAAACTTCTTTAAGGACTAACAAATATTTCTGCAAAGGGTTTAAGATTCATTTACTAATAAAACACTCCCTCCTATCCCTTTCCAGCAGCTGTTAAAAATATTTTTCTCAAATAATGATGCAAAGTACATCTTTATTTTTTACTTAAAAAATGTTTCATATTTTACTTGCAATAACTACTACTGTACTATTGCATTACATGTAACAATATTTAATAACTCAAAATTTAGTCATATTATTCTTCAGTCTACATTAATATATAAGCTAAACAATATAAACTGAAAGTTTTTTTGTTTTTGCATTTGTATAAATATGAAACATAAATATCGGGTCAGACACACCATTACTAAATACCAACTGAAATCAATGAAGCCAGAATATATCTTCTTTTATTTGCTTGAAACTTACACATTCTTGAATTAAATAATTATTTGAATCTTTTAATTTTAAATATGTATTTCAATATTATAGTTTGCCATTTTCTACTTTAAAAGTTTTTGCTATAATAACTGAAATTTTTTATAAGTTTCAGTTCTAGTTTTGAATAATAAAAACTATTAATTTTAAAAGAGGATAATTTTTTTTTCTTTATTTAGTTACATTAATCACTTTTTGTTTACATTAGTTAAATTATAGTCTTAAAGATTAAAGTGAGGTGGAAAAAAATAAATTTCTGTGATATATACATATATATACATCTAAGGGTGCTAATTTAAAGGATTTATTAGTGAACAAATGAAACACCACATGCCAACCCTCAAGGAAATCAACAAGTTTACACAAATACACACCGCAGATAAGAATACATAATCACAAACGGATAAATAGTAATGATTATGAATTGACATAATTCCTCAAAGAACATGGCAACACCAAATCCTACCTTAAACGGTTTAATATCATGCCAACTGACACATGTGACAATGACCAACAGACCCAAAATTTTAGGCGTGTTCTTTAAGATTGTAAATCATTCACATTCATTATTATCATTTTGTTCAGTAAATTAAATTTATTTATTACTGTAATTAATTAATTACCTATTTAATGTGTTCTCTACATAGTTGTGACTGTAATTAGTTTAACTAAACTAACATTATATTGAAATTACTTAATTATTTTATTCATTCTTATATATACGAGTATTTGTAATTGTAACTAGTTTAAGTAATTTTTTTTTTTTTTATTTATTATTGTATTAGAACAATTATTTTGTTCTTTCATTTTTTGTTCATTACATTTGTTTGATTCAGTATGACACTAATTATATGTATAATAATGTAACAAATTATCACTCATGTAATGTAAAATAATGTTACTCATATAATACATGTAGTATGCCTGTCATTACTCCATGCCATTCATGGAGCATGTATATAATTTCTGTAATATAAGGTCCTTTTATGATGTTACCATTAAAAGGAAATATTTATGTATATGTGTATTTATGTATTTATGTCAATATATATATATATATTATATTTTAAATAGTACAATCATATATATATATATATTTGGAACAAAAGAAAGCATCCAAAGGAACCAGTTATAAGCGCTCCTAGATGGGCTTAAATCAATAAAAAAATAAATATAATGTGGAGATCTTGATTAGTGAACACAATATCTATTGACCGATTTTCTTAACTCCTAATAAAAATATCTGACAGCTGAAACAGCTGTCCTCCTAAAAAAAAAAAAAAAAAAAAAAAAAAAACAGCTGTTCACCTCAAAAAGCGCTTCCTTCATTATATGTGTGTGTGTGTGTGTGTGTGTGTAAAATAATATTTTTAATTGGCTCTCCAGAATATAAGAAATAAAAACTTTTCATACGATAATTGTAAATCTAAAAAGGGTGTTTTAAGTGTAAAATATTTACAATTTAACCAAGAAAGTCTTCAAGAAAATATTTACTATTTCCGAGAAAACTAATAAGGAAAAACGTATTCACATAACTAATAAATTATAAGCAGGAAGAATAATACAAAAACAGATATAAAACTCGTTAATCATGTTCTTGTCAGGAAAACTATCATTAAATATAGAATATTATCATTTTAAAATTATTTTGAAATTATGTTTCTGAATTGAAATATTTTGTAAATATTATTATCTTATTGTCATTTAATCAAGGAACTATAACTATTAATGACATAACTTTTGTAACTAGTAGAACGATACACATACGTTAATATTTTTTATAAATTAGAAAAATATATGTGTACTCTGTTAAATGTGAATTGTTTATGTACTGCATGTCTAATGTTAATTTTTTATGTCTATTAGACATTTTGATTTTTTTTTTTTTTTTTTTTTTTTTTTAAGGAATTTTATGAACTAAGTAATGTCATTAGAAAACTATTGCTTTAAATCAGAGAAACAAGACTAAAATAATAAATCGTGATTTTATAATATAATATAGAAAAAAAAAATGTGTGGGATGTAAACTTTTCATAGTGTGCCTACATTTCAGTCTGCATTGGAAGTGTTCTTCAGGGCTGTAAATAACAAAAAAAAAAAAAAACACAGAACGTGACGAAGAAAGATAATATTTTCAATTCCCTATTTATTTGGTTTATTATCCTTCTTTGTCACATTCAATTTGTTTGTAATCTATAGCTCTAAAGAAGGTTTTTGAGTTCCACAGCTGGAGGTTTTTTTTATTTGGATGAGTTTCTTTTTACAATTTGATTACTTCTCAGACTATTTTCTCCTTAAAAAAAAAAATTAAAATAAGTATGCTCTTTACAACATATTTTTTATTTTTATTTTTCTTATTCATCAGATATGGTTGACTGTGGCATATTTAGAGATGTAGTTAGTTGGGGTAGGCAGTCATAGATACACAGCAGAACAAAATTAAATCACAACAACAAAACACCTTTACAACTCTCGCTGAACCTCTGTTGAAGGCTTGCATTGCAAGTCAAAACGTCGGCATTAACAATTAAAATAACAATAAAAATTATTTTCATCTGCTGTGTATCTATGACTGCCTACCCCAACTAACTACATCTATATTTTTTATTTTTTATATGTTTGTTAATACATATTTCAATATTATTCAAAATATATGTGCTATTTACATAAATACATTGAATAAAGCTCTATGATTTAATACCTAATTGTATATTTAAAACACAAACTGACCATGGACAATTTATTGGTTAAATTATTGGCTGATTATGCCATACATTAAATGAATTTAGAATGGGTTTGTAGGATTATTTATTTATTAATATACTATAAAATATACTATAATATATTATATTTATATATATATATATATATATATATATATATATATATATATATATATATATATATATATATATATATATATATATATAAATATACTATATAATATAAATTTAATAATTAAGTTTTAACTATTAATTAATAAATTTATAAATTAATAACTTTGTAAATTTATTAGTATTTTTATATGGTAAAAAATTATTTAATTATTAGTAAGTAATTAAGGTTTATGGGATTTAGTCCGAAAAGCATAACTACAGATTTTATATTATTTTCATAAAGTGAGCTGAGAGTTGAAGGAATAAAATAACAACACACACATACGCACACACACACACACACACACACACACACACACACACACACACACACACACACACACACACACACACACACACACACACACACACACACACGTTTAGTAAGGTTCTTGAGGTTCAGTCAATAGATAAAAACAACCATTTTGGCGACGTTTTGAGACTATATTGTTCTCATAATCATGCCAATGTTACTGGTGGATATGGTATCAACTAACTAATATACAGATACTAATCTAATTGATTAACTAATGGACTAGAATTGAGATTCCAGTTAGTCAATACCATATCCACCAGTAACATTGACAAGATTATGAGAACAATATAGTCTCGAAACGTCACCAAAATAGTTGTTTTTATTTATTGACTGAACCTCAAGAACCTTACTAAACACACACACACACACACACACACACACACACACACACACACACACACACACACACACACACACATATATATGAAATAAATAAATAAGAAATAATAAAATATATATATATATATATATATATATATATATATATATATATATTATATTTTTTTTTATTTATTATTGTAGTTATTATTTTCAAAGGATCAACTTTGATCGCTCTTATCACCTTTTGGATGTTTTTATCTCGAAACTCATCGAAAATACTAATACTTCTTCGAAGATACTAAGTGGTTTAGGGAAATAAGACGATTTATTGGGATTGACATTATAGTCAAATAAAAATCTTTAATTTTTTTTGACAGGAGATAAGATGATACTAGAATTTTTAAAATTTATAACACTTGGAAATATACCGACAGTAAAGAAATACTACCTGATTGATTTTTTATTTTCTGGGATGAAATCAGTATTAATTTTTAGGTGTTCACGTTCTCAGTTACATTAACCAAAGCACATGAAACTTATTTGGGTTATAAAAATGTTAATTAAACATAAGCAAGCAGTATTTAAAAAAAAAAAAAAAAAAAAAAATTACGAAATTTTAAAATAGTATGATTTATTGCAGTTTTGAATCAGATGGGCATTTATTTGAAATAAAATCAGAGCTATAATACCCTCTGAATGCAAACGGCGGATACAAACCTTATTAACCCTTAACCGGCGTTGCGGAGTCCCTGGGACTTTAGCAGATATATACAGTTTCATAACTAATGTCGTTTTCAAACAGGATGTGTTTCCCGCTGCCTTCTTAGGATGAAGGGCGCACCATTTGTTATGTTTAATATAGTATTGTGCGAATTTAAGTCGGGGTTATAATTGCTTCAGAGTCCTAGGGACCGCGGCGCTGTTAATGCTATATTTTCAATTGTGCTATATTTTCGCAACTATGTCCAAGGAATCCAGAATACATTAGAACTACATATGCTAACTATGAGGAGACCCTACTAAAATGGTTTGGGGAATCTGACACAGAGTTTTCAGATCAAGAGGGTGATCCTGAAAGCAAATTTCCTGCCGAGAATGCTGTCACAAGTGATCACGACGTTCTCTGTTACTCAAGAAGTTTTACCTAGAAATCATAGAAAGTATTGTTATATTTGTGATCCAAAAAACCAATATGCTTGCAATTATCTAATAAACTGTATGTTCAATGCATTAAAATCTAGATGAGTTCTAAAATAATGTTTTTTTAAGGACTTTTCTACCAATGTCAATTTTTTCCTTATGAAGTTTAGAAGTTAACATATGCTAATTTATTATAGTTCAGTCTTAGGCAAACTGTTTTTTCGCTAAAAGTTTTTATATTTTTGGTTCGTTTTTAAAAAATAATAATCTGAGTGTATTTTCGTCAGAAAAATTATTATTTTGAGTTTTATATCTTGATAACTTTAGTTTGTTATTCAGTTGGTTGCAAATAAAGTATTTTGTGTCTATAAATGCTATTGATTATTTTAACATCGAAAAAACATTAACATTATTTTTCAGGAAATTAAAAAAAAAAACACCTACTTTAATTCTGGAGTCCTAGGGACTCCGCGACGCACGGAGTGTTAAAGTTTTTGAGCACGCCGGTTAAGGGTTAATTTAAAATTTGATAAAGTTAAGACTTCTAAGTTGTATTTAAATTACTACTTGCTCATACCAAACTTAAAAGACAAGAAACTGTTCTTCGTTTCCGACTGCTCCAACATTTACTAGAAAAGCGTTCAAATCTCCCAATGAATTATAAAAGACTTATTTACATGACATGATCCACTAAACCTTACAATGTTTCTCGTATCCAATCCTTACAATCCAAAATCCTTCGTAAAATACTAAATGCTCCTTATTATATCACAAACAAACTTATCCATTAAGATCTTTATGTTTCTAATATGGCCTAAACCAGATACCTATCCTTTCATTGTAAACTCCATACCCACAAGAATCCACTAGTCCCCCAAACTGCCTCACACTAAATTTCCGATAATCCTCAGAGGCGTCTGAAAAGAAGTAGAAATTTTAAAGAAGTAAGTAGTTCTTTACTTGTTATAGACACGTCATTGTAATCATTATCGTCAAATTTACTTGTTCTTTATAATGTATACAGTTGGAAATATCAATAAATCTTTAAACAAAACTTTTTTAGTGGAATTTGTTTGCCTGTCAATGTAGTTTTTTATGATAGATAATCATACTTCTTTCATATAATGTTCGGTGGTAGAGGAATAATAACGTAAACAAAAAAAAAAATTAATTAACATTTTAAATCATCATAACATAACAGAAATCCCAACATCCGGACATTAAAATGTGCAAATTACATTGCGATTCGACTTTAAAAACCAACAAAAGCCAGCTATTTCTTCAAATAGATGAATGCCAAGGACCGCCATATTTATCTTTCTTTAGTAATACAGTCCGATGATTGTCAATAACTATTTTGAAAGGTGCGGATAAATAAGATTTTAAAAGTAAAAATATACAAAATTTATTATTCATTGAATAGTTACGTTCTTTAACGTAATTGAGGTGATTACCTAATTTATCTATTACATCAAACCTAGTTAAATTGAATCATTTTCATGGCGCTGTAAAATTGTCTCTCTTCTTTTACGCATTCAAGATAATTAAACCGACAAAACGTTGAGAGCACTCGTAAACAATTATCAGATAAAATAGAAAACCGCTGATTTGTGGCAGGAACATCACAGTTGGTCTTTTCATCCAGAGGCGATGGTAGCGTTGATTTTGTTCTGTTTATTTCTATCTTTGTCTGGAATAGAAGGTTTGGATGCTTCTGAGAATAGTGAGTAATAGATTTTTAAATATCTGAAACTTTACTGTAAATAAAAATATCAAATATTTTGAAATCTCTTAAATACTTATAAAAAAAAAATTACCTTAATGTCAGAGCATAGTGTTTATTACTATATTTACAACTGGTTACATGACCTTAGTGTCTGTTAAAATATTTTGAACCGTTTCCTTCCATAGTTAACCGCAAAATCGTTATCTTTTAGGAGATTATTCCTCATCTTAGATTATCAGGCGGTAATCACATAAATCTGTAAGTAAAAACAACAAGTAAACATCAGAATCATAAATTATTCATATTAGTCCCTAGCGCATGCGCATTGATAAACTATGTCATCAACATAAATCATGAAATAACAAGGAAGTTGCTGTTAACTATATAATTTTACGTGTGTTTTATACACTATTATCTAACTATTATATAAAAGAACAAGCCATTTTTCGTTTGTGATCACTAACCACGAAATCTACTTAGCCAATCTTTACCAAATTTCAACCATGTCATCCTTATAGTTCCAGGAAGGTTTAGCAAAAAAATCTAGTGATTTTCAATTAATTTGTTGTTAAAAAAAAGCAATCATATGTGGATAACAGTGAAGTTTGAAATTTTAACGATAGGTGGCGGGCACCATTTTGCAATAGGGTTTACTGTGACAAAACTACTGAACCCATCAGAACAAAATTTTAGCTACATCAACTATATAGTTCTAGGAAGGTTTAGCAAAAATAATATTTAGTATGATAAAAATTTAAATGTACAATGTTGAGTGATAGAAACGATGTTTGCCACACTGTCATATACTTTTATGGCTATAAAAAAAAATTCAACTAGATGAAATCAATAAAATTAGTTCTACCGAATAAAAAATATTAACAAAACTAAATGTCGACCATTTGCTTTACGATATTGTGTGTAAAAAAAATGATTCATGGGCCTTTAGTTGTAAGCACTGATAATGCAGTGTTTCTTAAAAATCTCCGTCCATCCGGAGTACAAACTCATAGAATAAAATAAAAATTGGATGTCCAATGATGCTTTTACGTAATCTTCAAACTCCTAATCGGTGCAAATTAAACAAGGTTAAAAATTACTGCTATGTTTAAAAATATCATTGAAGAAATGATGCTCAATTCCATACTTCAATACAAGATCTTTATCGATAAACAAATAAAATTTCAATTATTAGCAAAATTATCTAACAAGGGGACGTTTGCAGTTGTAAAGCTAAACACAGACTACTCTGACGTTACGTGTTCCCACGTCTTGTCAGGCATCGTGGGACCACGTCAGGTATAAAGCGGTTTTCACATTGGCCTGACGTATAGGAACTACTTCGTGCCCATTGCGTTTTCCGACAGTTTTTATTGAACCTTCAACCATGACTTTATTCCGTATTTTTGACATGCTGGAAGAAGAAGAAGAAATGTCTGCTTTGCATCCATTAACTCGTCTAGAGAATGAGTCCATCATAGGATCAACATGGGCGAGACGAATTCGGGGAGTTCCAAAATTTAATGCCTCAATTAATAGAAGATGAAGAGCGGTTTATATGCTATTACAGAATGACAAAAACTATAACCTAATTTAGATCATAAATATCTGTTATAATCATGTCTGGTTATATTTGATATTGATTGATACTTTTTCCTATCAATAGGTGCCTTTACACATACACGCTTTCCGTACGGAAAGAGCCTCAAACAGGAAAGCGTGTAGGTCAAACTTGTGGAGCCAAAATGTGAGGCCGCGCTTTCCGTACGGAAAGCGTGTCCACTTGATGTGTAAACTTCATCTCTATACCCGTTTAATTTGATATTCAAGTTACATACCGATAATTCTATAAGGGTAAAACAATTTTTTTTTTTTTTTTTTTTTTTCCGAGGGTGGCGACAGGGGGGAGGAGGAATTCAACTGATTTTCGAAAAAATTGATATTAAAGTTACATACCTATATACCAATAATTTTATAAGTGTGAAACACCACTGTATTGATTTATTTTATTTTTTGGAGGGGGGAACCGGAAGAGCGGTCAGAATTCAACTGATTTTCGAAAAATTTCGTACTCAAGTTACATACCTACATACCAATAATTTTATAAGCGTGAAACATCACTTTATTGATTTTTATTTTTATTTTTTAATGGAAGTGGGAGAGGGGGGGATTAAAATTCAAACGATTTTCGTAAAATTTGATCCTCAATTTACATACCTACATACAAACTTTTTTATATGGGTGAAGGATCACTAAATAAATTTCTTAATTTGGGGGTGCAGAGTTTACCGATTATCTGATATTTAAGCTACATACCTACGTACAAACAAATTTATAAGGGCGAAACATCACACTATTCCACATGGGAAGCCATCTGACTCTTCTGACGCCTTCCCACATCTGACGAAAATCTAAAACTTTTGATATTCTTCCCACGCGTCAGATGGCGTGTGGCGTCAGATTGCCTCATCCCACGTCACGTCAGCTGAATATGAACGTAACCGCCCAAAACCCTGTGTTAGATTTTATATATCACGCATTATGACGTGGGCCCACGTCACGTCAGAGTAGTCTGTATTCACCTTAACTCACAGATTTTAATGCCGATTTGTGTGTGTGTAGTAGGGACCTATAATAGTGCAAAACTAGAGTTATAGCCGCCAAAGGGCATTTGGAGCCGAGAAAAAAAAAAAAAAAAAAAAAATCACTTTGTTTTTTTTTTTCTCAGCTCTCAATCAAGATAGAGAAATGATTTTTTAACGTTTAATTGCAGTTGTGTATGCTATTTTTAATAAAAATAATTTCGTTATGCTCAAGACGCTACCCGGCTTTAGGGTGCTCAAAAACTCCAAAAAAAATGACAAGCTTAGTTCAACCGATTACATTAGTAACAGAATCACAAGAATCAGCATACATTCTACTTTTTATCCATGCATATAACATGGGGATTACTCCAGACAAAAACTGATGTGAATGAAAAAATTCCGAGGTCAGCTATAACATGAGATATTTCAATAAGGGGGTATTCTGCGATCTCAGGATTTGGGCTAAACTATGCAGTTTTATGGCTTCTAATTGACCTTAAAATTTCGTCTTAATCGGTGGCGAAATATGTGAGATAGGTCAAATTATTTACATTTTTTCTGAAATTGAAAGCCTCCTGCCTTCTAAAATCCTACAAAATTTTAAAGGTAAAAAAAAAAATTATTTTTGATTTCGACAAAATTTAGTTTCTACATGTTTTTTGAGATGGGGAATTTGAATATAATATCTGTTTTTAGTTTAAAAAATTTTCTCACTTATATTATATAAATAAGACGTTTAAAAATTATCTATCTCTATTATTATTTTAATTTATACACAATAAATTTCAAATAAAACCATTTAAAAAAAAATATACATATTTTTTAATCAAAACTTGATATTAATTTTAGATAATTCATAAATCTTAGTATCTCAATGCAATTTGAAATAAAAATATGGGTTAGAAAAATTTTTAAACTAATATTATATATGATATTATTTTCAGACTCATCATCTCAATAAACATGTAGAAACTTAATTTTGTCGAAATCAAAAAATAATTTTTTTTTACCTTTTAAATTTTGTAGGATTTTAGAAGGCAGGAGGCTGTCAATTTCTGAAAAAATGTAAATAATTTGGCCTATCTCACATATTTCGCCACCGATTAAGACGAAATTTTAAGGCCATCTAGAAGCTGCAATACTGCATAGTTTAGCCCAAATCCGGAGGTAGCAGAATATCCCCTTATTGAAATATCTTAAGTTATAGCTGACCTTGAATTTTTTCATTCACATCAGTTTTCGTCCACTAAAATCTGGAGTAAATCCAATGTTATACGCATGGATAAAAAACAGAATGTATGCTGATTCTTGTGATTCGATTATTATTGTAATCGGTTGAACACAGCAGTTCTTATGGCCTTTAGAAATTCTTGATGAAATTTCAACTTCAAAAATTTTAACATTCTAGAAAGGGGTAAAAAATCAATATTTTTTGATTTTGATAAAATTTCACGTATCAGAGTTTTATGGTGCGTTAAATCAAAATTTTAGGTCAGTTGTTCATGAAAAAAAGTTTCTACTGATTTACAGCGGATTTCCTTGGAATTTTGTCATTTTTTTGGGCACCCTAAAGCCGGGTAATGTCTTGAGTATAACAAAAGTATTTTTATTAAAAATTAGCATACACAACTGCAATAAAACGTGAAATAATCATTTCTCTATCTTGATTGAGAGCTGAGAAAAAAAATAAAACGTGATTTTCATTTTTGTTTGAATAAAATAATAATAGCAGAATATAAAAAATATTTGTAGAGGCCAACTGATAAGTCTTTATGTATATATGTAATAGAAGTGGTACCTCTTTTAACCATTCCTAATTAGATCGACCCTTCTATGTAATGATGCGGAAGTCAACTAAAAAATTCTATATAACAATAACATTTTATTAATAACTGACAGGAACGAAACTCCAAAGGTTATAAAAATATAGCTATTACTGAAAATTGAATAGTTTTCATTGAAATACATATTATGTAAATCTTTACTATTATATAAAAGTAAAACCATTTTTCGCTTGTGATCACTAAACGCCAAAACTACTGAACCAAATTTTAGCTACATCATCCTCATAGTTCAAGGAAGTTTGAGAAATAATAAAATTTACAGATTTGCAATTAAATTGTTACTAAAAAACAATAAATATGTGGGCGCAGAGAAGTTTGAAAATCAACCGATAGGTGGAAGCGCCATTTAATAAAGGTTACAAATGTACAGTGTTATATAGAACTAAAAATTTATAATAAAATATATTTATTTTCGATTATATTTTTATTTAAAAAGCTATAATTATGTGGTACAACATGTGGATCCGAGTTGTTTTAAAATGGACCGATATGTGGCTATAGCGCCATTATTCAACAGTTTACAATGCTAAAAACTATTGAATCTATCTGAATACAATTTTAACTACATTATCATAATTTTAGGAAAGCTAACAATAGAAAAGTTTACTATAATAATAACTTAAATGTACAGTAAAAGTAAAAGTGGCAGAAACGAGGTTTGTAACACTATCAATTTATATCTGTCGCAAAAGAATTATTGCCTCATTAGTCCAGTCAATGAATACTGAAATGAGGGGTGTAGGGTGCATGAAATATGCCATAATTTTTGACTTCACAGCTTTGTTAAGAGTAGTTAGAAGGTAAACATATTAAAAGTCCCCGCCCCTGGGGATTGAGCTAAAGGTGGGGGGAGGAGAGAAGGTCCAAATTTTGTTTTTCGATTATATCTCTAAAACGTTGGACTCTAGAAAAATATGTAGCAGATCAAAATTAAAGCTCATTAAATTTCCTATAAAATTATTATATACGTATTCGTAGAAATTCAAACGGTTATTCGAGATATACGTTATTAAAAATAGACAATTTTAGAAAAAAATGTTTACTTCACTTTTTGTTAAACATTTGAAGCAAATACCAGCAATGCATATATGAAATTAAAGTATATTTAATGCTCTACAATTTTAATTGTGACGTTTTTTTCTGAGGAACGATTGTGGAACGTAATAGAAGAAAAGTTTGACAAAAAGTGAGGTGACATTTGTTTTTTCCCGAAAATCACCTATTTTCAATAACGTATATCTTGTAAACGGTTAGAATTAGGACAATTTTATAGGAAATTTAAATAGCTTTTATGTTTATTTATAACATATTTTTCTAGAGTCAACCGTTTTCGAGATATAAAAAAAAATGGAACTTCTCCTCTTCCCCCCACCGTTAGCTCACACCCCAGCGGCGGGGACTTTTAGTATGTTTACCTTCCAACTATTCCTAACAAAGCTATGAAGTCAAAAATTATCGGATATTCCATGCACTCTACAATATGTTTACTGACTGGACTATATGAAATTATTGAACCCTTGCTTTTTGATATAGTGTTTAAAATATGATTCATTAGCCTTTAGTTCTAAGCACTGATAATGCAGTCAGTTATCCGCAAGAGTTTTTTAATAGTCTGTCCATCTGGATTACCAATTCAGACATTAAAAATGAAAAATTGGATGCCAAATTACATTTTTACGTGATCTGCAACCACCTAATCAATAGTGATATATTAAAAGTTTCAATTTTACGTGAAAATGTAATTGACGAAATAATTTTCAAGTGCATAGTTCAAAAAAAGATTTTTATCGATAAAAATTAAAACACAATCAGTTAAAATTATCTGAATTCTTTACTTGTGAGAGCGGGAAAAGCCGCGACGGGGGAGGCTGGTGGAAAAATAAAAAAAAGAGTAGTGTGCTTTCAGAAGAATTCTGATTTCTGAGAAATGGGTAAATGTGAATTACAGATCTTTCAATTTGAGTTATAAGGAATTTAGGAAATGAATGACTTTCCTGATTTCAAAAACTTTGCACCTGCAATACCTGATTATTCTTTATTCTTTGTAACTATATGTAGGAATACAGCTTATGGTTCTTAATTTAAACCAATAATTGAATAATAAAAGTAATTTACCGGTTATTTTCTTTTCCCTATCAATCATCAAATAATTTGAATTTAATAATAACTTACGACTCCTGTTGCATTAACTCTTTCTCGGGAAATATTGTTTTGAAAAATTAAACTCACTTACTATAATCATTATAGACATACACTTCAAAAATTGACGTGGCAGCTAAAAATACACAGCACAAAAAATACAGATTTTATGGTTAAAAACATTAAAACTCATTAAACAATCGCCCTGGTACGTCAGTAACTAAACATTACACGCACAGACTAACAAAAACCTACGTACAAGATTAGATCTAAATTTAATGACAAACGGAAATAAAAAAAAGAGATATCGATATCCAAAACACTGCTGACAGAAACATTCAAGATAATACCCACAGAAGGATAAAAAGAAGTTGGTTGAAGGAATACTAAGTACCGCTTAGTATTTATGTACTAGTTATATTGTTATTGCATCTGCCTGAAACGGGTTGAGTAAACCAAAGATAAAACAAAAATGTTTTATGTGAAATTAATTTTTTTTTAATTTATAGATACAAGTAAGACGCAACCCGGAAACAAAAAATGAAAATATGACACAGTCAGATTGCAATAGAAGTTTACTTTGCATATATTTGGTTTGAATTTGAATTTTCTAAATCAGACACGGGTGATTTTTTCGATTTTGTTTTTTTTTTCTTTGTCTCCATGCAAACAATTACCTAAAAATATATCTAATTGCAATTTTTGATTGTGAATAACATGGACTACTGCATTGGGGATGACGTCAACTCAAGAAGTACGAGATCAAGTGATTTATCAGTTTAAGAGACGAGAAAAGAACAGACATAATATGCTTAAGCGAAGAAACCACTTCATTCATATACGAGTGCTTTTCTTAACCCATTAGTTCCCAGTGTTGCGAAAACGCAACAGCGTCCTTTTTCCTGTCAAACGTGTATTGTGTCTAAGCAAGGGAGACCAGTGAACATTTTTGAACATAAATCTAAGCTGTAACATCCCCTCTTCATATTGTAGTGTTTAATTTGCTCTCTCATTTCTTTCAGTGCCCATAAAACTGAATTAATCATCAGCTGATTTTTTTGTTTTGAACCTGCTACTGTAATGTTTTGTTTTTATTTTTGTTATGAAGTGTGTGTATTTTATTTCAAAGTGACAGTGATAATTTAGATTCTTCAGACATGCAGTAAAACAAGGAGAAAGCTAAGAGTCTATAATCTATTGCTGTTTTTTACTTATAATCAATACAATTTGTATGTTGCGAAAACGCAACACTGGGCATGAGCGAGTACGTAAATTTTTTCTCATAATTATTTTTCATTTCTTTTTTTTTGGTGTTTGTTTATTTATTTATTGGAGCCAAAGGGGAGCCTAATGAATTCAAAGAAGAATTCGGACTTGGAGGAAGTGTGGTGTGAGAGTTAGTAAAGCAATACCTCGTCAGCTTACTGGAGAACTAATGCCAACTTCTTCATATACAGACAACTTCTTTAGCTCCATAGGGTTAGTGGACTAATTATCTAAACTTACAATTGGTTTCACAGGTACCATAAGAACTGATAGGATAGAAAAGTGTCCATTGAGAGTTGACATGAAGAAAACGTCAAGAGGAAATTGTGATATCAAGTACGACGAAGAGAAATCTTTGGTCATCTGTCGGTAGAATGATAATTACACAGTGTCAAATCACTTAGGAATGAAGCCTTTCTACGATGCTCGAATTTTGAGAAAAAAAAAAAAAAAAAAATTACTGTGACCCAACCTCACATTATAAAAAATTATAATGAAAATATGGGAGGGATGGATAGGGGGACCAAAATGTTGCTTCATATAGACTGGGATTCGTTCACGAAAATGGTATTGGGCAATCTTTGCGTGGTTCCTGGACGTCTCAGTTCAGAATGCATGGCTGTTATATCGTAGAATGAGAGAAGATTTACCTGAACAGCCTAAGTTGGATTTGCTAGCATTCAGACATTATCTTGCCAGGAACCTACTTAAAACCAATGGTACACCGAGGAAAACGTCCCGGTAATGAAATCTGTTCAACAAATATTAGAAACCTATGTTAGTTAGCTAAATCTACTTTTTTTTTTTCAACACCTGATAACATCGGACTTATCATAATGAGACAAGAAAAGAGAACTAGATGTGCGATGTGCAAATCCATCACAATAAAAAAATACCAAAAATGCAATGTTGCATTACATGAAAAATGTTTTATTGATTTCCACAAAAATTGATTAGTATAATTAATTTCCAAATGTAACGTATGTACATATACAGTTCATGTATGTTTTATTTTGTAATAATTTTATATTTCATTTCTTATTGTCTCTTTCATCTATTTTTTTATAATAATTTCATTTGTACATATACTATTTTTTTTTATTATTATTTAAAAAAAAAATTCATGTTTAAAAATTCACTGTGGCTTTATGTTCAAAAAGATTTGGTTGCTCTCAGCTGTAAATATTATACCCATCCAATCGGAATGCAAAAAATTAAAAATAAATTCTTTTTTACACGGTTTAAATGGACGTACCCTCTCATTCCCAGTGTTGCGTTTTCGCAACACGGCTTATCTGGACGCAACAGCCAAATCCGATGAAATTATCATTTTTTAAATTCGTTTTGGATGAAAACTAAATGATTTTGAAGTTTATAGTACATTCTAAAAAAATAAAAGTTCTGGGAGCTAATGGGTTAAGTTACCCATGATGCAATACGACCACCTTTACCCATAATGCCTATTAGAAGTGACAATAAACAGCTGTGAATGATAAGAATGGATTGTTATTATTAACCTGTACGGCTACATTAATATTAACTCTGATTAATATTAATTATATATTATGAATGTATAAAGAAGATCGGAATAAGGGCTTTAAAATGTAGTTTCCTTTGCTACAGAGAGAAACAAAAATTAAGTTTTGATTTTATTACCTAAGAGAAACCAATTATCATAATATACATACACAGGGTGAGTACCTCTTAGTGTAAAAACAATTTTGGTGAAGCTAGATCAAAAATGTAGAAAAATGCCGCAGATCTCACCTTTCTATTCCAATCCGTTGCAGATATACGATAAATACAAGACTTTTTTGAGGAAACCACGTTTTTAACCTTAAGAGCTGTAATATCTCCATTTTTAAAAATATTTTTCAACCACATTTTCGGATTTAGCATTAAATTTCCTATAATTTCAGAGTACATAGAACCTTGAATTTTACAAACTTGGGATCAAAAGAACAGCTCACCGTTTTTCGAAAAAACTATCCACAAAACTGGAAATTTCTTATAACCTTGCAAATTTAATCGGTTTTCGAATGATATCTTGAAAGTAATGATTCTGTATAAAATTATATATATATAAATAAAATTGATTTAATTGGCAAATGAAAATATCTATATTTTCAGTATAAAAAAAATTTTTTTTTTTTTGGTTTGGGGTATAGATATATCAATTCTTCGCCTATTGAACATCCAAACACAATACGAATTAACTTCCGCATCAAATGTTGGATTTTGGATATATTTTTTCCGAGTATGCCCCGCTGTGCTCCATATTTCTCCACCTGATTATCCAGGAACATTGAAGTAAACTTCTTGTAATCAATCAATTTTAAAATCATCTGATAGCTATTATAAATACATTGAAAGAATGAAAAATAAAACTATGAAATTTGCTCCACGGGATAAACCGGTTGAGAGGGATTCTTCTATAACTTATGCCTTTTTCCTGTTTCTACAGCAAATGATGTACATGTGCATTGCTCAATAAATACAATAAATACAGATCAAAATAGTATCGTCTGTGTGAGTTCAATTGCCAAATTTACAATTCAAAATACTCAGAGTAAGTTGCTTGCGTCACTGTTTTATCATTATTTACCCTTAGCAACTAGTCATATTTACATATCAAATATTGTGTCTATTGTTTAATTCAATGTTTTTTTTTTTAATTGATTTTAACATTTATATTATTTTTTACTAGATGAGAACTTCTGGGAAAAAGCGGAAGATGTTTTAATAGATAAATTGTATGGCAAATCTGAATTAAAAGATGTGAAGTTTTACTTATTTAACAGGTACTTTCAAAATATATACATTTTTATATACAAATACATAATTTATACATTTTACTAAAAGATACATTTAGATATGCAATAGTTTTGATAGTTTTAATATTATGCTTGTGTATTTCGATTCACTCGCTATTTGGTAGCATTAAAGTGCCAAAACTTTCGACTTTTTTTACGCTTCACCAGAATATCTGCTGCACGGATTTAAAGAAAAGATTTTTGCATCAAAAATTAGACTAAACTAAATTTTCTACAATTTGACCAGAAAATAAGTTCTGTAGCTTCAACGAAGATTTACCTAAGATACAAGCTTTAAAATCTTCGGAATTCTCTCAAAAAGCGATTGGAAATGGTGATTTTTAGCGGTTACCTACGCGCCCTTAAAAACGTCATACTTCATTATGAACGATTTTAAAGTTTCCTATAAAGCTGAAACAATATAGTGTTCTATACATAAATAGGTGGCTAAAACATATCTATTCAAACATATTATTATAATAGTGTTTATACCGTACATTTTTATTCCCTTTACTTTTATAAATATTAATACCTATATAAACTATAAGATATATGCTTTAGAGATATAAAAAATAAACATACTGCTGCCCAACTTCATTGGGTTGCTACACACACAGCGTACCTATCTATCTAACTAAAGATAACACTATTATCCATAATATTTATAATTTGGTTATAATTCTTGAATAATATTTTTTTTTACCTGTACCACTTACAACCCATGAAGGGTCTTGGGTTCAGTACTTAGGTAGGCTGTACTGTTTCTGAGCCAACGGTTGTGAAAGGAGGTGATTTGGCCAAAATTCACGCTCAGCCGCCAGGTTTTTCCCCAATTAAGGGTACCCACTTTTTAGGAGGCTGGGTGTGCCCCAGGAGGGTCTCCCGACCTCGAATTCGATCCACGGCCGAAATAACAGAAAATAAATTTTCTGCCTTCAGTCGGACTCGAACTCGGGCCCGGGAGCATGGTAGTTAAGTGGTTGAATAATATACTTAATACTAAATACTAGGCAAACTAGTAACAATTTTTTTTTTTTTTATTCTCTCTTCTTTTCTTATTTATTTAATTTCATTTTCCCCTTCTATTTCATTTCCCTCCTAATATTTACATGTGTCGTTTTTTTTTTTTTTTTTTTTTTTTTTTTTTTTTTTTTTTTTCCTCTGTTCCCTTTCTCTCCTTCTACAATTAATATTACTATTGCCTAACACACAGATATTCATATATATACAGGGTGTCCCAGACATAGTGTAAAAAAAAAAAAATTAAGTAATACTGCATGCTTAACAGAGTGGAATGGCGCAGAAAAAACGAGTTTCCTATCTCAATCTGTTGAAGAGATAGAATTTTTTTTGTTTTTATTTTTAAAATCTTACTTTTTTCTGAAAATGGCAGTTTTCTCTACTTTCGTAGAAACAAAAACAAATGATATTTTCTTAATCAGCATTTTAAATCCACTTTTAGGAAGCATTTTAACGCGCAAAACACAAAACATTAATTTAAACTTAAATTTTTAATATTTTTTTTAAAACTCCTCACTCCCCACTGGAGCACCCTAGCAGCCGTCAAATTTCCACAAAATTGCGGAGTTAAGTTAGCTTTTTAGTGGTGTAATCCATGATACAATTGCACTTCACCTTTTGAGTCTAAATGAAGTTTTTCTGATGGAAAACACGCTAGAGAATAAATACTTGATTGCTTCACGTAGCTACTAGAACAAACTACTACTATGGGGGGGGGCGGAGAGGGAGGGAGGGCTTGCCACCTTCACAACTCTTTACCCCTCATTTGTATGGACAAGAGATAAAATAACTAGGTATCACATATTCAAACTCATTTAAGTTGGTGAATGTTATGCCACGAAGAAAATGAGCCATTGACCTGAGTAAGTAGTCTGATGGTGGGAAGTCCGGGCTGTATGCTGGGTGAAGGAAACGCTCGATTCATCCAAATCAGTTACTTTTTCTACTATATGGCGAGACATGGCGTTCATTATATAGTTGTAATAAAAAATGCCGCTGAACTAAATCATCGCACATTCTCTGCAACTGTTCCGAAACAACGCCTTTATTTATTTTTGGAACCAATAACACTCTCTCATTTCATTTAAAGAGTCTTTATCCTTAAATTCGAATACAAAACGAGAGGACTTTGCTGCAAAAAATTTCCGTTTCCAATAACACTGTTCTGTCATATACTTCATATCACAATAATCCCTTCAAAAAAATGTTGTTATATTATGTTTTGATGTGTGCTGAACACGAATCCCAAGTCAGAAAATCTTAATCAGGCACCAGTTTTTGTCAAATTTTAGTTCAAGGTCGGAAAATGTGGAGTTTTTGGAAATTTCAAGCATTTTTTTATGATTGAAAGCTTTAACAAAAAATTAAAAAACCTATTTGATTTTGAAACTTTTATAATGTATTATAAAATGGAAATAAATTGAAGAGTATAAGTATTTAGCTGCATAAATGACATTGTTGAAGAACTGACTTTATACATATAAGGCCATGGGTTGCAACAAGCCCTCAAAAATTCATTTTTTTTGCATTCCCACTTGAATTTCTTCCCTCCCAACTTGAGAGCAGTGTCAGATAAACACGAATAAAGATAGCCCAAATGGAAAAAAAGGTACAGACAGCTGTAATTGCAATGAGAAGATGCTTGCCGACAGCTGATTGACTGTACAACGGAAGGCATGTGATGTAGATTACAAAAGAAAAAATATACACATTAATTATGTTCAGTATTATATATTATTTTGTTATATATTACTGTTGTTCACCAAAAAAAAAGTGTTATAAAAATATATGAAAAAAGTGCTATTTCAATTTTTTTTTTTTTTTTTAAAACCTCCATTCTCTAAAAAATGGTACTTGGTAGAATTGTTTTTACTATTGATTCGAATTCAGCATACTTGGAAATATAAAAGTCACAAAAAATGTTCATGGGAGTAAAAAAAAAAATTAAGTTTTTTTTCTTTTGTAGAACTGTGTAATCGAACAAAATTAGTCTATTCCGTACTTTACCATAGTTCTAAACAAAGGATATCTAAAGTACTAAGCCCTAATAGCGGGCATAATGTTTACAAAAATGATTCAAATTGAAACTTCTTATCACAATTTACAGCTCCAAGCTACACAAGTTAACAAGAGACATCCTTCTCTCTCGGCCCACTAATTAAAGAATATACATCAATAATAGGCTAAATAAACGCTTAATGAAACCCGATTGTTAGACCAAATGCAGAATTAAAAAAAACAAAACAACAACGAAATTGTAACCACAGTCACTGCTAGAATATTTATTTAGGTGTTTTGCATTAAATTGTTTTGTTCTAACACAAAACACACATTTATAATTAAGAAAAACGAAGTTCCTTAATTTTTTTAAAAATTATCTGGGATGCTACTTCAAGTGCCATCTTCAACATGTTTTAGGAGCTGTGATTTAATAACTTTTTAAAGTATATTTAAAAATCCGGCTTTTCTATAAAAACTTAAGGAATTTAGTCAGTCAAAGCTGGGCCAGTGGCATGGTACATATATCTTTGGCCTTCTTCCGGATCTTGTATAAACTGTTACCATGACTACACTAGTTGGCGAGAAAACCTAGCTACTAAGCTATGTTTTCTCGCCAACTGTGAGAAAACATATTTTCGTATGAAAATATTTTTTGAACTTAAGGTGCATTTAGACGATGCCTTTTTTTTTCGTGCAATGCCGCATGCATCTTTGAGTGCGGCTGCGCATGCTACAAGTTGCAAGAGTTTCATACACGATGATGCACGCCCCATACTCTTCACACGCAATTTCAAGCCGCAGTATCAAGATTCCGATCAAGATATTGCCGCTATAGCGAAAAATCATATACGCTGCTGGCGTAGCTGTTGCCTACATCGCAATTAAAAATTCTCGTAAAAGAAAAAAAAATGGCCAACAAGAAATGATTAAAAGTGTTTAAATTTATTATTTTTATAAACAGTCTCTAAATGAAACAAACAACAAATTTGTAATAAAATGACAATAGTAAAAAGAATGAGAAGCCATAAATAAATGGCAAGGTGTGCGAATGATTTATTAAAACTAATAATATTATGTTATTAATCGCAGAATAATATTATATAAATAATATATGAAGTATATTGTTTATATGGATAAATGTAGTATATTATATAGATAAATGATATATGAATATAAAGGTATTTATTTTATATTTTTAAAAGTGATATAGAGTAATAAATGAACATTTTGTGGTTGCTTTTGCTAAAAATGCGGACAGTAGTGAAGAGCGGTGAGGGAATTTTAAAGGCTGGAAAACATCAGGGCTAAGTTAGTATGTGGTGATAAAGGGAAAAGTGAGTTCTGAATCCGAATGGCTACCAACAGAATGCGTGCCGGTAAGACAGTAAGTGGTTGTCGAAAAGTAGCTGTTAAAAGGATCAAGCCACCTATTCGCAAGGAATGCCGTTTTTTTCTTCTCCCCAATCTATATTTTAAAAAAAACGCTTTTGATTTAAGACGCCCTAAAAACACGAGGGTTGCAAGAAAAGGCTCGCAAGTTTCCTAACAAGACTGGGAACCACTTGCAACTCCGTGCGGCTTGTTTGCCACTTGTTTTGGGGCATGCACCTCCCTTGCGCCAAGTTGCATGAATCATGTTGCACGAAAAAAGGCACCGTTTAAACGCACCTTTAGACCGCTTTTGATGTCCATTTCTCAACAGATGAATACTTATTTTGTAAAAAAAAATATTAAATTCGTTCTTTTTAAACAGGAAAGAAATCACTGGATCCGACCCATACACGATTTACCATCCATATAATATTTCTTCCATCTTTAAAAATTTCGTCCCCAGTTCTAAAACTAAGATCATCGTTCATGGATGGAAAGGCTCTCTGGACAGCCGCATCAACAACGCATTGAGAAAAGGTAAGCTATTTATATTTCAAATTAATCGGAATCTCTTCCTTTTTTTTTTTTTTTTTTTTTTTTTTAATTCACTTGAGATTGATAATTCATTCTAGAACTAAAATGTGAAATTTCTCATCTAGCTTACCTCCCTCTTCACGATTACAACATCATCATCACAGACTGGTCTGAAGCTGGTGCCCAGTTGCACCCTTACTTCAGAGCAGCGCACCAGGTACCTCGAGCTGCCAAGCAATTAGGCCTCTTCATCGAAAAGCTTTGTTCAGAGTTCCAGCTACGCCCAGAAGATCTCCACGTGATAGGACACAGCCTGGGAGCACACGTGGCAGGTCTCAGTGGTAAGGAGATCACAATCGGCAAGATAGGAAGGGTCACAGGTTGGTCATTTATATTATTTTAAAAGTAGAGGAATGTCATGTAATAGAATAAAACAATATATTTCAATATGATACTCTTTAAATTATATCATAGCGACATTTTTCAAAAGGGTAAAGGGACATTTAGGTTAAATGTTTTGGGGTTTTACCAAAAATTTAACCAACCTGGCCCTTCCCTTTCCACTATGGATATATTTCAGATATCTGTTAGATCTCTTCAGGTGAGTACAAATATATTTGATTTCTTGCCTTATATTTTTGGAAACTTTAATATACATATATAATCCATATAACTAAGTGCCGATGTTTTTGAACTGAAGATGAATGTTTAGCATTCGAAATTAGTTTTCTAATAAAATACGAGGGTGGTTTGAAAATTCTCGGAATCACAGCTAGATGCCAGTGCTAGAGCAACGAGGCTCCGGCGCAATAGTCACACGTCCTTTGTGGGTGAACACGTGGCGTTTGTGCTAATAGCGACTCTTTGTTGTTTTTTCTGCGTAGTGATTTGTGACAATGGAAAAAAATGAGATACGAGCAGTGATTAAGTACTGATAAAGAAAGTTATGAAAGCAAAGGAAATTCATGCCGACATTCAGAACACACTGGGGGACTCTGCTCCTTCATATTCAACTGTTGTCAAGAGGACCAGCGAGTTTAAATTTGGTCGGGAGAGCTTAGATGATGAACCGCGTAGTGGACGGCCAAAAAGTACTACGACCCCAGAATTTATAGCAAAAGTGCATAAAAAGGTCATGGAGGATCGTCGACTGAAAGTGCGAGGGACTGCTGAAGCTGTAGTGGTGTCATCTGAACGGGTACATCACATTGTAACCGAAGAATTGGGAATGGAAAAATTATCCTAAAGATGGGTGCCGCGGCTCTTGACATTGGACCATAAACGCTCATTGTCGCCGCATCCACCTTATCCACCTAATTTGGTACCATCAGACTTTCATCTCTTCCCCAGCTGAAAATTTTCCTCGGTGGACGGAGATTTTCTACAACGGAAGAACTGACTGCCGAATTGGAGAGTTATTTTGCAGGCCTTGTGGAATGTCATTTTCGAGATGGGATCAAGGCATTGGAACATTGCTGTACCAAATGCATTAGATCACAGGGAGACTATGTTCAAAAATAAAAGCAGTTCCACCTAGGTAAGACACTTCTTTCTAGTACATTCCGAGAACTTTTCAAACCACCCTCGTAATTCCAATAGAGGTGGCAATTGATTCATCAATTATAAAAGGAATTTTCAAACTTCAGGTCTAGATCCAGCGAGACCGATGTTCAGTTTCAAGCGTTCTGATAAGAGAATCAGTACGGATTCAGGTGAATTTGTGGATATCATACACACTTGCGGAGGTTACCTTGCGACACCCTTCCAAATAGGACACGCTGACTTCTTCCCGAACGCTGGTCGTTGGACGCAGCCTGGATGTGGATTTGACATAAAAGGTATCGATCTGAAAAAAAAAAATATATATATATACATAAACACACACACACACACACACACACACACACAGGTGTTCAGCATAAGACTGCAGTAACTTCGAGAGTTGATTCTAGGCATCATTTGCAACAAAAAATTTCATATAAACTATAGCTCGATTCTCATCCGTTTTATAGATATTTTTAATTTTGTTTTATCAAGAAATTTCTAATTTTTGACAAATAATTGTCTATATTTCCTATTAAACCCAGAGCACTTTCAATGTGCTGATTAGAAAGGAGATTAAATTTCCTTTAAAATAAACTTATTTAAACTTCAAAATAGCAGCCTCTAGTATTTAACTTATTGATCAAAACATATGATTTAGCAAGTTTCTGATTCCGTTCCAAAACTGCATTTTCCTCAATAATATTATATATGTTACAAACATGCACTCCTCAAAAAAACACTTCTACACACAAACACCTTTCGAATGATATACCATGAATAGTGATAAATTCTAAAATTGATACTGAAATCACTTATTAATTACAAAAACCAGGGAGATGCAACATCGGCATTTTGGGAAATACTGAGAGAATGCTCAGAAATTTTAAATAGTTTTATTGCTGCAATAAATAGAATCAGAAACTTGCTATTTCATATGTTTGGATCAATAAGTTAAATACTAGACGCTGCTATTTTGAAGTTTAAATAACTTTATTTTAAAGGAAATTTAACCTTCTTTCTAATCAGCTCATTGAAATTGCTCTAGGTTTAATAGCTCGGGAAATATAGACAATTATTTGTCAAAAATTAGAAATTTCTTGATAAAACATAAAATTAAAAATATGTGTAAAACGAATGAGAATCGAGCTATAGTTTATATGAAATTTTTTGTTGCAAATGATGCCTTATGCTGAACACCCTGTATATTGAACTGGCATTGAAAATAAAAAATATTAGCGATAGTAATATGCTTAATTCGCAACAGAATAGAAAACTGTCTATTTGGTAAAATTGAAACTCTCTGATCATGGACATGAGATGTTCAAAATGGAATACTTCAGAAGTAGTGAAAATATCTTTAAAGTTGCCCAGTCCAAAAATAATATACTTAGAAAATGAATTTTTGGTACTAATTAATTAAGGAGATGACTTAGAGATCTTCTAGTGTAGAATGTTTATTGAAGTGCTACTGATTAGTTCTTTTCAAGTTTAGACATGTAAATGTAATCGCTATTAATACATTTGTAAATTTCAATAAATTGACAAATAAATATTGTATGATTAATTAAGTGATATTTACCTAGTGAGTACAGTTTTAAAATCCTGAAGATGATAATAAAATCCGGAAACATGTAGAGGAATAATCCAAATAAATGAGGAGGTATGCCACTAAATTAAAAAAGTACGTAATATCAAATTTAATTTAACTTGCAGGGAGCTGCAGCCATCAGAGGGCGTTCAGGTACTATGCAGAAAGCATTCAAGATCCGACTGCTTTTGTTTCAACACCTTGTCTGGAATGGGCTGTCTACAAAGCAAAAGAGTGTGGAGATATATTCGCCAAAGTAAATATGGGCGAGTACACCCCAAACTGGTAAGCATTTAACATAAGTCTATATATTGAGTAGATTGATGAATATAGGAGATAGAGGATTAGAATGATAAATATTTAATTGATATGTATAATGCCGGTGAGGTACACCCAGTCTCTTAAAAAGTGAGTACCCTTTATTGGGGAAAAAACCTGGCGGTTGAGCGTGAATTCTGGTGAAATCTTCTCCTTTCACAACCGTTGGCTCAGAAACAGTACAGCCTTACCTAAGTACTGAACCAAAAACCCTTCATGGGCTGTAAGTGCTACAGGTTTTTTATTTTTTTCCAAGTACAGTGGCAAACAATAAAAAAGAAAATGACTTCTATACCTAGCAACAGGAACAGGTAATAGATCAAAAAGTAGCAAATTAGAGACTCTGAATAAATTTAAGCTTCGACAGAAAACGATGAGATAATTTGGAATAAGATTACCTACTTAAACAAGAAAATTTCTAGTAGTTTTCTTGAGCTAGCGAATTTCCTATTAAAAAAATGTAATGGAAAATACTTGTTGTTATGTAATATTTGTCAGAAGGACCGGTAGGTAATTAAGAAACTGTATTGGGGATTTTTGGACACACTCCAGCTCTGTTTTAGGGTTGCTAAGATCGAAAATTTGAGTTTCCAGGTCAGAAGTTAAATTGAGAATAAGTTTTGTTTTATAGCATTTGGACTAAACGTTTAGTACCTATATTAGTTTGAATGAGAAAAGTCACATATGAAATCGCTATTATCTCAACTTTGTTAATTTAGAATAACCATTGATTGTTAATTTAATTGAATAATTAATTTTAGTTATTTCATCCTTTTAATTCTGACATGTACATTGGGAAAAGCAGCAGATTATAGATAAAAATATCTATTGTCAATTGTTTTTCCCAGTCAGGAAGAAAATGAGTTTTTAGTGTTTTTACCATTTTTTTTTTCACATTGATTTTTCAAAATTCCCCAATTCTTCTCGGTGATTTTCTATTCCCACGCTAAGACCAAATATTCCGCAAAAGTGGGGGAAATTCCCAACATCAGGCTACGCTAATGCCAGCTGGACGATGGAGATTCAAGTGCATAGACTGAAATGCAAAGATTAAAGCTCACATACCTTCTTACCCAGCTGATAAACATAGATAAGGTTATTAGATTAGGCATACAATTATCATAAGATAAAAATCATATTATATATCATGAGGCAAACGCAGTTATATAAACTCCATAAAACTCTGTTATTTATTTATTACTATATACCAGACTAAAGTGACAAAAAACTGCTCGTCGTTACAGACTACTTCAACATTTACTAGACAAACAATCAAAGCTCCCAATTCAGTACAAAAGACTAATTTCCATGACTGTGATTAGACCTATTTGGACGTACGGAGTTGAGCTTTGGGGCTCTACTAAACCATCCAATTCATCTTGTATCCAATCCTTACAATCCAAAATCCTTTGGAAAATCCTAAATGCCCCTTACTTTGTCAGCAATAAACTTATCCATCAAGACCTTAATGTTCCATATTAAGGGCTGAGTTAGCCCAAACTAGATACCTATCCTCTCATCGTAAGCTCCATAACCACTCAAATCCATTAGTTCCTCAACTTGCTTATCACTCCATTTCCGATAATTCTTTGAGGCATCTGAAAAGAAGATGACCTAGAGATCTTGTAGCGTAGAATTTTTATTGAAGTGCTACTGATGATCGTATTAGCCCATTATAATGTGTATATTTGTACAGTTGTAAATGCCAATAAATTGATATATAGAAAGAAAAATTATTACTACTGTAATAAATTATATATATCCCATTTTAAATCAACTGCAACCCAATCAGGTTATGTTTCAGCCTTTAGTCTGTTCTTTCAATTTTATCTAAATTAAAATGAGTTCTCAGGATCTTAGAATGGTTCCCTTACAGCAAAAAAATGAATTATGAAGTTACTACTAGGACAGTAGGAACCTAATAGACACAGAAGAATAATCTTACCCATTAAAAACTGGGAAGCCATTAGATTCATTTAATTAAACAAGCTCAAAACTGCTTAGTGAAAAAAAAAAAAAAAATGATCAGTTCACTAGCAGTTTACTAATCTCTTGTCTAGATACAGCTGGTAAAAAAATAATAATAATTTATAAATTAGACATTAGCACTATAATAACAAAAACAGACTTAAACTTTGTTAAGTTGTATCTTTTAAGGAATCTTTTGAACTAAATAATTACAATATAATACTATTTATCAATCCCCATCTACTCTAAGATATGACTAGATACGTATTAACAGCACTACATCTCACAATCAGTAGAACAAGTGAAATCATATTGACAGCAGAATATAGTCATATTGAAGATAATCTTTATTTAAAGTGTTGTCAATAAAAAATTCAATCGGATTATAAAAGGTTTAATTGGTCTTGACAGCCTTGGTTTAATCAGCCAGGCTTTGTTTTATTTCACAATCAGTACTCTGTTGTTTTTAAAACTATATCTGTATTGTTATTTTGTATTGTTAGTTCTACTTGATTAATAAATAACTTATCCCTAAACATTTTTATTTAATAAAATAAAAATCTGAATTATTTTGAAAGTTAAGAACAATTAAATTAACACTTAATTATAAAGACCATAAATTTAAAACAACTTGATTTCTATTAAAAATCAATTTCTATTTCTGTTTATCCATTTATTTTGGCAGTTAAAAGATATGGAAAGAAATAATTTTTTTTTTTTTTCATTCTGTTATTTTAGAAGTAATGATGAATAGATACATATATAGCCCATAGATAATACACAAAATCTCTCTGACAGATGTTATTAACTGTGAATTTTAATGACCTACCATATTGTATTTGGACCGTTGTATTTTGTAAATTAATATATTCTAACAGACACATGATTAATATTGAGATGTGGAAAAGATGACTGTCCTGTGAAAAGTACGCCTTTGAATACAAGTAAAGGTTTTTCTTTTATTTTTTCCTCCTACATTTTACTGGTAAATATTACTTCAGCTAGTGGGGATTAACATTCCTCTGGATACCTCAGTTGAGTACACATACACAAGAGAACAGTACACTAATAAATAAGGTTACCCACAGTATATTCCTCAGTATCACTATTTCTGAGTACATCTAGTGGGCGGAGGATTGACCTGACCATCAGTTGTTACAAGGTAATAGGGTCTCTTTTGCTCTAAAAACCATATTTGGCCTAAAAAAAAAAAAAATAAAAAAATAAAACCTTCCATGCTTGATACGAGAACCTTCCCATGCTTGATTTTGCACACTGGAGGAAGATAAAGGAAAATAAGTTATTTAATAAGTTTTTAACCAACCAAAATAATTGGTTACATTTATTTTGTTAAAAATTAATTTAAAACTAGATACACTGGTTGAATAACAAATGCTGTACACATCCTTCATATTTATTATGAAAATTTTTCATTAAATTAAAATTAAATCGAAATTCATTATTTAAGGAAAATTAATTTTTCAATGAATAATTATTTAAATTTTTTGTAAAATCATTTAACTTTTATAATGTATTGAATTTTTGCTCTTGTATGTTACATGTTTAATGTTTTAATTTCAATTTTGTAATAAATTGTGAAATATTTTTTTTATACTATGAATATTAATATTGTTATCACGGGGTCTACAACCCAGTGCAGCTCTTGGCTGTTTCAAGGCGCTGCATCCACTCCTCTCTGTGCCAGAGTCATATATATACATTATATACACTACATATACAAGTTTTTACTTAATTTATCATCTATGTATGTAATTAGTTTGAAAACATCTCTTTAGATATGTAATATACCAACATAATAATAATATATATTTTAAAAACTCTATATATTTCTACTTTATATTTAATTTGAACTATTACAAAGTAAAAAAAAAATAAATAAAAAAGATAAACAAACTTGTAGATTAAGTTATTAGTGATTTCTTCATTAGCGGTAAACATAATATTAATAATACATTTTTTATTATATGTTGTTTCAGGGCATCAGGATCTTATTACTTGTATACAAACAAGGAACCACCATACAATAAAGTGTGAAATGATAATGAATCATCAGTTACTGTGATTGTTAAAAAATAAATAAAAAAATTTTTTCATCAGTCATGTTTAAAGAATGATAGATAAAACCATTCCACTATGTATCTGGGTACAGTTTATAAGTAATATGGATGGCTTAATGGAATCCATTCACACAATATGTACAGTAAGAAATAATTACAAACAAGAGATACCAAAAAAAAAACAAAAAAAAACAAAACAAAAAAAAAAGTGAATAATAAATAAAAATAAGTAAATAATCTCCTCATAATATATAATACAATAAAAAAAATGTGAAACATTTTTTTTTTTAAATAAACAAAGTACCTCAAACTATGCAATACATAAAGGGAAGAAAGAAAGAAAAAAAAATATAAATGATCAATAAAATAAATAATACAGATATAAAAAACAAAAAAAAAAATAATAATAATAGTAAAATAAAAATAAAAATAAATAAATAAAATTAAATTAAATCTTAAAAATACATTCATACTTTATTTACAACAAATACACATCTGAGGGATCCCCCAACGAGACTTGTCCTTCCACTAACTGGGTGACAAGCCAGGTCCTGAGAGATCCCAGCGCATGGGTACAGTTTTAAGAATCATAATTCATTACAATTTTTTTTTAGTTTTATAAAAATTTATATTTATCATTTATTTCTATATTTAAATTATACACCTGTGTATTCAAATAATCTATGCTCAAACTAGATTAGTTACTTAGGTGTTGCTAAATAAAGCATTGGTCTGTTATTATTGTGGATGCAGTGATATAACATAATATACATAACTATAATAACACAGGTGTTATTCAATGATTCCAATACATAATTGCAACTACCAGCACATGAATAAGGAGCAACTAATTAAATGTTAATCAATAGTAAATGGCTCCTAAATATTTATACAAACAATAATTTGTCATAATGTTTAGTCTATGTCTGGTAACAAAATGTGTATAATCAGTCTGAAATAATTATCCTTTCATACTGACTGCCAATCCCATCTTAATATATTTCAAATATTATTTGAATAAATAATACTAAATATAATTTTACATAATAATAAAAATTATTCACTAATAAAGTCATTGTTGAGAACAAAAAATACTGGGTTTTGAAATCCTCGCAACAAAAGGCTTCAAATATTTATAAAACATTAAAATTAAATTAAATCAGATTATTTTGGGAATCTTCCACACTCACTCCCTCTCTCCCTATCCCTTATGAAACTATTACAGAAGGCAACATTCTCCTCCAAGTAAGGACTATCAGAATCATTACCCTACTGAAAATAACACAGCCTTCATAATCACATATTGATCTAGCAGATGAGCTCATTGTTCAAAAAATGATAAAAATAAAAAAAGAAGTTCAAAAGAAAAAATAACAATGCTGAAATGAGGGGTGTAGATTGCATGGAATATGCATTAATTTTTGACTTCATAGCTTCCTTAGGAATAGTTGGAAGGTAAACATATTCAAGTCCCAACCCCTGGGGGGGGGGGGGTGAGCTAACGGTGGAGAGGAGAAGTTCTATTTTTTCTAGTTTTTCGATAATATCTCGAAAACTTTTGACTCTAGAAAAATATGTTTCAAATAATTATAAAAGCAAATACACCCCTTATTTCGGCACTCTTTATCTGGGATCGCACTTCGCTGAAAAAAAACGTTTATTGATATCCATTCCGAAACTAATTGTTCAATCCAAAATTTCTATTTTTTATCTGAAAGCTCCTTAAATTTGCTATAAGAACGTATATATGAAATTCTGATTATGTCACGTTATACATTCAAACCAGCCCACTGAATTTGTGAATATCGTCATACTTTGATGAAACATACATACTTAGCGATCAGATTTGGGTGTATTACGTGACATAGTATAGGCCTATTAGTAAATTTTACCAGATTTTAGTTGATAAAGATTATTTTCAGATCTGATAAATAGTTTCGGCGTTATGATGAGAACTATGACAATAAAACTTGGACTTCAAATAGTAAATAATATAGTAAGTGGTTTTTAAGGTGCTGGTATGGGTATTTAATGTAACATGATCAAAATTTCATATATAGGTTCTTATAGTAAATTTAAGGAGCTTTTAGATAAAAAATAGAAATTTTGGATCGAACAATTAGTTTCGGAATGGGTATCAATAAACGTGTTTTTTGAGAGAAGTGCGACCCCAGTTAAAGAGTGCCGAAATGAGGGGTGTAGAGTCCATGAAATATGCGATAATTTTTGACTTCACACCTTGTTAGGAGTAGTTAGAAGGTAAACATATTAAAAGCCCTTGCCCCTAGGGGGTGAGCTAAAGGTGGGAGGATGGAAGAAGGTCCTAATTTTGTTTTTCGATTATATCTCGAAAACGGTGAACTCTAGAAAAATATGTAGCAGACCAAAATTAAAGCTCATTAAATTTCCTATAAAATTAATTTTATACGTATTCGTAGAATTTCCAACGGTTTCCGAGATATACGTTATTAAAAATTGTCAATTTTAGAAATAAAAAAAATGTTTACCTCACTTTTTGTTTAACATTTGAAGCAAATACCAGACATGTGTATATGAAATTAAAGTAAATTTAATGCTCTACAATTTTGATTCTGACGTTTTTTCTGAGAAACGATTGTGGAACGTAATAGAAGCAAACGTTTGACAAAAAGTGAGGTGACATTTGTTTTTTCCCGAAAATCACCGATTTTCAATAACGTATATCTCGTTAGCGTTTAGAATAACGACAAATTTATATATAATCAACTTTATGGTAAATTAATTTGCTTTTATGTTTATTTATAACATTTTTCTAGAGTCAACCGTTTTCGAGATATTGTAAAAAAAAATGGAACTTTTTCCCTCCCCCCCCCACCGTTAGCTCACCCCCCAGTAGTGGGGACTTTTAGTATGTTTACCTTCTAACTATTCCTAACGAAGCTATGAATGAAGTCAAAAATTATAGCATATTCCATGCACTCTACAATATGTTTATTGACTGGACTATTATAATGTCAAGATGTATTAAATGAATGGTGTTATAAAAAATTACAATATGACAACAAATTTTCTGTTCTAAAAAAATCAGGTAAACATCATACCAAATTTTTATCTCTATAAATTTCATTGACAACTGATGACAACTGTGCATGAAAACAAGGAATGTTTACCAAGTTGGGATTAGTACGTTCGTGGTATCTATGTTTATATATCAGTTATTAAATAGTTATCACTCTGCTTTCTTCTCAAAGAGTATGAGCATGGATATTCTCATTATAGTGACTCATAAAAAAAAAAAATATATTCCGATGTATGGAAGGTAGTTTCTAGTGACGGATCATTATAAACTTTAGTTTTTATTTTTGGAAAGTATACTTAGGTATCGGATGCTTTGCTCACTTCTATGAGTGGTATAATTAATAATTATTTTTTCCTCTTTACAAACAAAAATCAAAATTTGTTTTAATAATAGAAAGTTAACTTAAGTGTCGCAAGGAAGAAGAAGTTAAGTTGGGGATTTTTTCTACCTCATGCTAGAATTAAATTGATGGAATATATTTTTCACCTAGGCTATATCCTAGAATTCCAGCGTTGGAGAACTATTAAAACTTCTATCCCAGTAAAAAAAGCCGCAAAGGAACGAATAAAAAAACCGTCTGTCAATGAATTTTGTAAAGCAGGGATACGGTTCCAGTAACACCGGAAATACATTAAGAATATTTTTCTGAAAACCTTCTTTAACTGCCTAAATAACTCAAGTTAGCAATGAATTAGTTATGAACTAATATCATAAATACTATGGTCTGCATACACTTTACTAGGAAATGTTCCCGTACATCCATGAACAAGGATGTGTTTTATAAGCTGCTAAAATACTCAGATCTCCACCTAACATACATGAGGCTTCAACCTAAAACATAAACACCTTACCATCAGTATAGAAGCACTCTAATTGATAATGTGAGCCGTTCCTTTCCTCATTCTTTCCAATATATTGGTAAAAAATTAATTCTGAATCAACTTATTTTAAAGCAATTGACATCAAAATGTGAAAATGTCCTGATAGTAAATTTAACCAGATTTTAGTTGAAAAAACGAAGTTTCAGATCTGACAAATATTTTTGGAGTTATAGTGAAAAATTTGCCAAAAAAACTTGGACACCGAAACAGTAAGCGGTTAGTAGCATTCTGGCATGTGGATTTTACGAAACTTGATCAAAATTTAATATGTAGGTTCCTATAGTAAATTTAAACAGCTTTCTGATGGAAAACAGGAATATTGCATCTAACATTCTGCTACAAGATCAATCGATACGATAAATGCATCAATATCTAATACTCTTAAAATATTTGAAATACAAACATTGATATTGTTCTTTTTTTAGCAGCGTTTAATCAAATATATCTTTCAGAATTCTTAATGAAGAATTACGAACTGAGATAATTGAACAATCTTATTAAGCAAACAGACGTTCGTCTACGTTCGAATTGAAGCGTTTATATAAAGATCTGCTTTAAAGATGATACTTTCCATTAGATATTTTTGCTGAGATGGATCTCAAACTGTTGCTTGGTTTATTTATTTGCGTTTTTTCTTTGCAGGGGCTCGTTCTAGGGCGAGATACACAAACATCAGGTAAACCAAACTTCTCTGTTACATAAATATGGAAGAATCCTTGTTCGTCACGTAATTCTATATTTCTGTCTTTATTTTTATTGCGCAGTGAGATAAGTTAGTAATTTTTATCCTGTCAATGTTAATAATTTTTATTACAACTGACTACAGTTAAACATAGATCAGGTTTCTCAGCTTCAGTCCAAGTCTCAAGTTTTGTTAGCTCGATCGTTACTTTAGTGAAAGATGCCCTACTTTTGCAGAATGTATTCTATAATATTATGTTCGATGTATAAATTTGTTTTTAAATTTAAAGTTTAAATAGTACCGCCTCAGCGCTGAAAGGCGCTAAGAATATCCAGAAACACAACGGGAGGTCCATCCAGTTTTTTTTATTGGATATATCTTTTGGCTGGGATTCTGCGGTTTCCTCGTGTAACTTTTTTCACCCTCAAAATGTGAACATTTTGACCCGCTCTAGATCTGTTGATATTGCTTGAATAGTTCCTTCAGTTCCTACTAGTTCCGGCAGTTCCTACTAGTTCCGACAGTTCCTTTGTCAGAAATTTAATAGACATTAAATACATAACATTGATTGAAAAAAGTCATGTTTGAAACCCCTAATTTCTTTTAACTTACAATTAGTTTATAATGATTAATTGTTAATTTAATTTAATTACTAATTCAAGTAGTTTGAACCTTTTAGTTCTAAAACGTAAATTAGATTGTATATAATATATTTTTATTTATTTATTCATTATTGAGCGCTACAGTCCTAGTCGGAAGTTGGCTCCAAAAAGTGCAGACAGCCATTCCTGTCTATCTTCCGCCTTCCTCTCCAACCATTCACTCCCAGTCTTCGCAGGTCATCCTGAGCGTTGTCCAGCCACCTCAGCCTTGGTCTACCTCTCAATATTTTCCCTCCTGGCCTGCCATTCATCATCTTTTTTGGAAGTTTATCTTCCGTCATCCTTTTCACATGACCGAGCCACCTTAATATACCTACTTTGACAATCTAAATAAAGTTGGGTTCACCGAACAATTGCTCCAGCTCCAGGCTGGTTCTTATTCTCCGATTCCGCTGTTATTTACCGGATTTTTTCTGAGGACTTTTCTTTCCCAAATCCTTAGCAACCTCTCATTCTTTCGGGTCAGCACCCGACACACTCTTCTATAAGTCACAACTGGCCTTATTACAGTTTTGTAGATTTTGGCAGATCGAGACACTTCTCGAGACCTCATCAATCTACTTAGGGCAAAAAGGTATTTGCTGCCAGCCGCTATTCTTGCTTTGATCTCTAATTTCATATAATTTTTTTTTCTGTTATTAGAGACCCTAAGTACTTAAAAGTTTTGCAATATAGTATATTTATATACAGATATATTCACGATCTATTGTTTTTCTTAGTCAGGGAGAAATTTATTTTCGTTTTTCTTATTTTTCATTCAGAACGAGTCGAAATGTTACATTTTTTGAGAGTAAAAAAAAACGTTTCACATTTTGGGTGTGAAAAAACCGTTACAACGTGACTTTTTTCATTTAAAACCAATATAGCTCCTAAACAAACAGTAAGCCCTAGCGACAAATGTTATATAACAAAATATATTCTCCATTAAAATTTTGATGAGGGAATTATTGTCAAATTTTCGATCTGAGTAACACCAACAGAGCTAGAGCGAGTCAGAAAAGCCAAAACCGTTACGTGACTTTTTTCATTCAGACCAATATAGGTACTCTAATTCTAGCACCTATCGGTTAACAAACGTTATATAACAAAATATTTTCTTGATTCAATTTCTGATGACTGTTAGGAAGTGTCAAAATGTTACATTTTTGGGTTTTAAAAAAAATGTTAAAAAAAAATAGTATAGACTACCAACGAAATGACATACCCATGTCATAATTTATGTTATACATTAGAATAATAATTTTGGAATTTTTTAAAATTTTAATTACAAAAATATCAACTAATTTTAAACGTTTTCAGGTGATCAGCTCAGTATAAATAACTTATACGATTCGACCCGTTCAGGCCACACTGTGAAGTTCTTATTATACAACAGGTTGTATTAAATTAATTTTTTTTTTTATATATATACATTTATTGAGATTTACAACTGTACAAAATATATACATCAAGTAAATATATTGACAACGATTACAATAACATGTTAAAACTTGAAAAGAACTACTCATCAGTATCCATGTTTTTACAAATTCTACACTAGAAGTTCTCTAGGCCATCTTCGTTTCAGACGCCTTGGAGGATTATCAGGAATGGAGAGAGAAGCAAGTTTAGAAACTAATGGATTTGAGTGATTATGGTGTCTGGTATCTGGTGAGGGCTGAATCAGCAACATATGGAACATTAAGATCTTTATGGATAAGTTTATTGGTGACAAAGTAAGGAGCATTGAGGAGTTTTCGAAGGATTTTAGATCGTAAGGATGGAATACACAATATTTGGGCTTCTTGGGTCAGGCTCTATAAGAAGGGACCCAACACCGGTCAGCGGTAAAAGAGGGTCGGATTAAGTAAGTAAGGATTGAATACCAGATGAATTGGATGGATAAGTGGAGCTCCAAAACTCAACTCCTTACGCCTAATCAAAGCCATGTATATGAGTCTTTTGTAATTAATTGGGAGCTTTGAACGTTTGTCTAGTAAATGATGAAGAAGTCTGTAACGACGCACAGTGGGGCAAACAGCCCTAATTGTTGGCATAAACTAAATATTCTTACTTGCATCTTAAATAATCATCAACATTAGTTGTTAAAGCTATATATCATACATTGAAACATTGAAAAACCTAAATCACTCACTTTATTTGTGTACAATACGGAAAAACTTAGAAAACAGTAAATAAAAAATTCTCACTTTTCATTAAAATAAGAAACACACTTTTTATCAACAACATTTCCTCATCATCTTCGCTGTCTTCTTTTTCTGTGTCAGACCTATTTTCAATTAAATTTTTTCTTAGGTAGTTTCGTTTGCTTGTTAGAACTGGGTCTGAACTCAACAAAAAGTTAACGAATATATCCTGGTTGGATTTTTCTCGACTACACTTCCGTAATGTTCACGATATTTTTGAAATCCTTGTTACGAGCTTCCTGCACTTCCTGTACCATGAATAAAAAACTTGTCGAGGGTCGGTCACATCGGGTACCATGGGTACTTTTCTACATAATACTTAGCAGTACCATGAGCAAACTCATGATAGGCGTTAGTATTAATTTCGTACCCACTTAATATTGCTATCAGTATTGTATGAAGCCTTTAAATTATTTCAGCGTCAACTCTGGTAATTTCTGACAAAATATCAGCATGAGGGAAAAATTGCCAGATTTACCTTAATATCAGGGCTTAGTGTTCAATACAAGATTTACAGCTGGTTATATGACATTATTGTCAGTTAAAATATTTCGAACCATTTCCCTCCATAGCTAACCGCAAATCTTTGAGAAGATTCTTCCTCATCTTAGATTATCAGGGGGTAATCACATAAATCTACATGTAAAAGCCAAATCATAATTCAAAATATGAAACATTTGTCCCTGATGCATTGATACATTCGTGCATTCGCATTGATAAACTATTCCGTATTATATTATGAAATAACAAGGAAGTAGCTGTTAACTTAATTTTATGTGTGTGCATGTTTATATATATATATACATATATATTATATAAAATTATTGTATAAAGAATAAGCCATTGTTCGTTTGTGATCAATGACCGTGAAACTACTAACAAATCTTCACCAAAGTTTAACCACATCATCTCTATAGTTCCAGGATGGTATATTAATAGTAAGGTGTAATGTTTTTCAATTAATTTTTTATTAAAAAAGTGATAATACGTTCAATTAAGTTTGAAAATTGACCGATAGTGGGCGAGCCCCATTCTACACGAGAGGTTACAATGTCACGGTGTTATATAGAGCTTGAAATTGATAATAAAATTATCTTATATTCAATTTAATTATTAAAAAAGATTTAAATATGTGGTGCGACATGTGGATCCCAGTGAAGTTTGAAAATCGACCAATTTGTGGTTAGCACCACTCTGCCATAAAATTTAAAATGATAATACTCTTGAAACAACTTATACCAATTTTAACTCCATAATTTTCATCGTTCTAGGAAGGCTTAGAAATAATAAAATTTACAATAATTAAAATTTAAATGTACAATATTGAGTTGCTGAAACGAGGTTTATATTTCTGCCAAATAAAAGTCCTATACAAGAGTTTCTTAATAATCTCTGTCCATATGGATTACCAACTCATAAAATAAAATTAAAAATTGGATGCTAATTATGCTTTTAAGTTATCTTCAAACACCTAACCAATGCTATTATAACCAGGTTTACAATTACTATTATGCGTGGGGATATCATCACAGAAATAATGCTCATACTTGCAAGCTCAATTGCATATCAATCAGAAAGATTTGTATCGATAAACTTCAATTATTAGTCAAAATTATTCAAGTTCTTTTCTTATGAGAGCGGGCGAAGCCGCGACGGGGAATACTTGTTTCTAATGAACAGAAATTAAAAACAATAATTAATAAGAAATATGACAAATATTTATTCATAGTTGCATATGTCAAATCATTAAATAAACATATTTTCTTCAACGTCACATCCGGATAATAAGGAAAATTATTAAATATACATCTCAAACTTACATTATAATGGTAATTAGAACGTTTGGAATGTTAACCATTTTACCAAGCAATAGAGGAGAAAATTTTCAAAATTAAGAGAATTTTTTGTCAAATAGTGGATTTATCCCATTTTATCCCCGTTTATATCCTGATTTGAAGCATCAATATAACTGCCGTAGTACTGATTGTATGTACTTTAATGGAAATTTGTAATAAAATAAGAAAGGGTAGGAGGAAACACAAATGAAACTAGATTAGAAACATAACCTGGGCATCAGCTAAGAAATGTCCGCAGAGCTAAATTTAATGAATCGAAGAAAAGAGGAAGAAGGTAAACGAGGCTATAGTTTTTGGAAGGAAGATAATAAGAGAGACATGAAAAAATAGCATCCTTCGATAACACTGTTCTGAAAAAAAAAAGAAAAAAGAAAAATTCGCTGCCTTGAGATTTGTCTGATTTCTATAATTTCATGTGTGCTCAATTCGAATCTGAAGATAAAAAATTCTATCTAGCATCATTTTTTCAGAAAATATGCGTTATTTTTTTAAACCTGAAATAGTATATTTTTTTATTTTTATTTTTTTTTTTTTCACTCCCATGAATATTTTTTGTTATTTTTATATTTTCATGTGTGCTGAATTCGAATCTAAAAGAAAAAAAAATTCTATCTAGCATCATTTTGAGAAAATATACGGTATTTTTAAAAAATCTGAAATAGCGTATTTTTAAAATTTCATTTATTTCTTTTACACTCCGATGAATATTTTTTTGTGAATTTTATAATTACAAGTGTGCTGAATTCGAATCAACAGTAAAAAAAAAAAAAAAAAAAAAAAAAAAAAAATAAAGAAATCCATCAAGCACTATTTTTTAGAGATTGGAGCTTGTTTAAAAAAAAACAACTGAAATAGCACTTTTTTTCATAAATTTTTATGACACTTTTTTATTTTGTGAAAAACAGTAATATACGAAATAATAATATTTAGTTGTGAGCATAATCATTGTGTATGTATTTTCCTTTTGTACTCTACATACAACAGTAGTCGGCAAGCATCTTCTCATTGCATTTACAGCAGTACCTTTTTTTCCATTTGGGCTATCTTTTGATGAAATCGTTCATCTAAAACTGCTCCCAAGTTGGGAGAAAAGAAATTCAAATGGGAATGCAAAAAATGAATTTTGGAGGACATACTGCAACCCATGGTCTTACATGATAAAATTCTTCAACAATATCAGTTATTCAACACAGCCTAATAGTTATGCACACCAATTTTTTTTCATTTTGTAATACTTTCAATGATAAAAAAAATGTACAAAATGTCGAAAAAAACCTCACTTTTTGACGTAAAATACAAATATGACAAAAAATGGTGCCTGATCGAGATTTTCTGAGGTCGGATTCCTGTTCAGCACACTTCAAGACACAAGAAACAACATTTTTGTTGGAGGGAGTATTTTGATGCAAAACAGTATAATTTTAGAAAAATTTATTAGAATGGTTAAGAAAAAGGGAGAAAATTTAAGGTTCGGTTAGGTTGAATTTTTTTACGGACACTCGACATCGAGGGACCAATTGTTCCGTTCTTAAATTATTTTCTTTGTATTTATTTACTTTATATCCACTGCTTTACCTCAAAAACCGGCCAATTCATTTCCAAAATTCCAGTAAAAATCTGGAAGTAACTTTTGATTAACATCTTTCTTGGAATAATCATATTTCCCAAATCACGAGGAAACCTATTTTTATTCTTAAACAACTTTTCCATCACCAATATTCATTACCACTTAGTACTAGACAACTTTTGATGTCATCTCTTGTTTTTCCCAACTACGGACTACGGATGCATAGTACATAGAGGACTGTGCTTGAAATAAGATGTAAAATATTAATGAACTGTTTTATTAGATTGATTTTTTTGAATCTTCAGAAGTTCTCACATTTCTCACAGTTATTCTGAAATTGGGTGGCTTTACGTCAGTGTTCGACGTCAATACTTCCTAAATGCACTCATATTTCAATACTTTAAAACCAAAAAAAAAAAAAAACTATATTCATGACATCCGTACTCGGCGCTTCTCCATCCACCTTTTAAATAATAGCACCCAACCCACCAATTAGTACAATCCTGCGCATCGAACTGCATCCTTCAAAAAATCCTTTATTATTCGCGCTTTCTTTTTATGGAATTCATTGCCCATCTCAATCCGAAAAATCTCCACTCTTACTTCCTTAAAAAATCATCTGTTTCTTCACCTTCTGAATTTTAAAACTTCCGATCAACTGTAAAACATGAATATTTATGTTATATATATTACAATAGTATACACAAGATATATCCTTTTACAAGATTTCTCATTTATTTTGTAACTGGTAATTTAATTATTAATAAACTTTTATTATTATTTATTATAATTAGTTATAATAGTCAGATGATTGTCCTATGTATTGTACTCATTTTTTATTCTTAGAGGACAAGTTGTCCCACAATAAAGTTCATTTTCTTCTTCTTCTATTGAAAAAATTATGAGACTTAACCCCTTCATCCACAAAACCCTTCAATTATCAATTAACTATTTTTTTTTTTACAGTAAAAAGAAATCAACCAGTATAAGTACTATTGCAGTTTATTTATTTTATTCTTTTATTTTATAGGCAAAGGCTCACAAATCCAGAACTTTTGCAAGTTAGTACCCGCCGAGGTTTATTTACTAGCTTTATAAACAACAAGCCACTCAAGGTTATCATCCACGGTTGGAAAGGCGGTAATGAAAAACGTTTCTGTACAAAGTTCAGGGAAGGTAAGTAAATTTTCTAAACGCTATTCAATGATACGTTTCAATTACTGATGGATTTACTTTGCCCAGCTTTCTTGGCAAATCAAGATGTCAACATCATCATCGTCGACTGGTCTGATAACGGATCCAAGAATTGGCTGTACCCTATGTCGAGGCAGAAGGTTCCCGAGGTAGCCAAAGCTGTAGCGGAATTTTTGGACAACCTCAGTCGACAACACGGTGTCAGGCTTGAGAGGGTTCATATTTTAGGACACAGCCTAGGAGCTCACATTGCCGGCCTTGCTGGCTACAAAGTCAAGGCTGGCAAAATTGGAAGGATAACAGGTGTGTCAGAGAATATAAATAAATTATGGCCATTTATTTAAGTTTGTTGAACTTCCTTTATTGAAAGAACTTTATTAATTGTATAATAAAATACTGTTTATTATAGGTAAAGTTTATTTTAATGATGATGTGGTGATATTGGACTAAATTTATATATTTTTTTACTTTCTTTTGTAATATTTTTGGAGCATTTCTTGACCCACAGTGATTCTATCTCCCGCTACAAGTTGGTTGCGGATCTGTTAATTACGCAATTTTTCTTCCTCTGAAACCACCTTGCCCATAATAGGCTGTGAGACCAAGTAATCCGAGAGCTTCTATGTTGTTTCTATGATGTGACAATCCGAAAGCATCCATGTTGATTCTAACCGTCAAAATCCGAGAGTATCCAAGTTGTTTCTATGATGATATAATCCGAGGGCATCCGTGTTGTTTCTATGATGTGATAATCCGACAACATCCATGTTGATTCTAAATGTCATAATCCGAGAGCACCTATATTATTTCTAGAAGTGATAACCCGAGGCACCCATGTTGTTTCTATGAAGATATAATCCGAGGGCATCCATGTTGATTCTGAACTTTATAATCCGAGAGCACCCATGTTATTTCTAGAAGTGATAATCCGAGAGCATCCATGTTGATTCTAACCGTCATAATCCGAGAGTATCCAAGTTGTTTCTATGAAGATATAATCCGAGAGCATCCATGTTGATTCTAACCGTCATAATCCGAGAGTATCCAAGTTGTTTCTATGAAGATATATCCGAGGGCATCCATGTTGATTCTGAACGTTATAATCCGAGAGCACCCATGTTATTTCTAGAAGTGATAATCCGAAGTATCCATGTTGATTCTAACCGTCATAATCCGAGAGCACCCATGTTATTTCTAGAAGTGATAATCCGAGAGCATCCATGTTGATTCTAACCGTCATAATCCGAGAGTATCCAAGTTGTTTATGTAGCATTAGACGTGTTAGGTTTAGTTTATTCCATCCTTTAAGACAGGTTGTCATCACACTCATCACAAATCTTGTCAATTATGCTCTCCACATCACTTTGCTTTCGATGCAATAAGCACCTCATCGAGAGCTGAAAATTGAACAGACAGTTATTAACTATTTCAACACTCTTGTTATACTATTTATTTTATTTATTAGAGCGTTTTCACAATAGAAATTCAGAAAAGAGTCGTTTGTGAACATGCCTGTTTTGAACCTTACATTTGCTTTTACATAATGTTTACATTTACCATTTTAGATATGGACGATACTCATCACGTTTATCATTTTTTTAACCTGGCCCACATATTTGTATGATAGTATTTCAGTCAATGATAGTTTTTCGTTTGTAGCTCTGGATCCGGCTGGGCCCCTTTTTAGTCCAAAAAAACCCGATGAAAGACTGTCCCAGAATAGCGCTCTCTTCGTGGATGTGATCCACACCTGTGGGAAATTCCTAGGAATGGAAGACCCCATCGGCCACGCAGATTTTTTTCCTAACAGCGGTAACTTCATACAGCCAGGTTGCGGTATCGACATTGCAGGTATTAATGAATACATTGGCTAAAGGTATTGATATCTGAGAAATTTTAAATTCACCGAAATGCTTTTTACGACAGGTCATGCAGTCACAGGAGGGCTTACTTTTTCTATCTTGAGAGTATATCAAACCAAAGAGCTTTCCCGGCTGTTACCTGTCCGGGCTGGAAAGAGTTCAAAGGTAATAAGCAATCTTGTAACCTGGGCGGCGTGGTTTACATGGGAGAAGGTCTTTCAACGAGGTAAGGCTATTTACTATTTACTCTTAACATACATAGAAGTGTTATACATATTGATCATACATTTGCAACGCTTTAAACTATTAATTTAAGTATAGAAAACAAGACTAAAAAGACAAGAAACTGCTCGTCGTTATAGACTACTTCAACATTTACTAGACAAACGTAACTAAACCACTAAACCATCCACTAATCTCCTATTCAATTCTTACAATCTAATATCCTTCGAAAAATCCTCAATGCTCCTTACTTTATCACCAATAAACATATCCATAAAGTTCTTAATGTTCCATATGATGCTGAGTCAGCCCAACCAGATACCTATCATTTCATAGTAAGCTCCATAACTACTCAAATCCGTTAATTCGCAACTTGCTTCCCACTCCATTCTCGATAATCCTCCGAGACGTCTGAAGAGAAGATGGCTTAGAGATCTAGAGTAGAATGTTTATGAAGTGCTACTGATGAGTAGTTCTTTTCAAGTTTTGACATGTTATTTTTAATCGTTATCAGCTCGTTACTGATGTATATATTGTACAGTTGTAAATTTCAATAATTGATATAAAAAAAAAATAAATAATAAAAAAGTATAGAAAAACGTATTCCTTTATTGGATATGAGTATTTCTACATTGATAATTAACAAACCTTGTTAACATAATAGAAGAGCATAGAAAATAAACTTATTTTGGAACTATGTCCTCTAAGAAGAATACAAAAAACAGAACTAACTAACTCCTTGGCGCTATGGCCGATGAAGGACCCTGGCCTCCTCAATCAATCCTCCTCCATTCAGAAACGGTCTTTTGCAGCTCTTCTCCATCTTCTTACACCTAATTGCCTTAGGTCACTTCTACATTTTCCAACCACCGCAGCCTAGGCCTACGTCTCTTCCTCTTTTACCTTCCGGTCGCTCTTCCAACACTTTCTATGGGAGCCTTTCCTGATACATCCGGTGTACATGACCCAGCCATCTAATCGTTCTTTCTTGATACAGGAAACCAAATCCGGGTCCCCATACAGGTCTCTCAGTTCACTGGGTTTTATCCTGTATCCATTCTCAATTTTGGTTGGGCCATATATTTTTCTCAGGATTTTTTCCGCTCCCAAGTATTTAAATGATTTTCTTGTTGAAGTGTAAGGATCCACGCTTGCTACCATACATTACCACTAGTCGAAGGACATTAATCAACACTTATCTAGTTTATTTTCACTGAAACCTCATTATATTATATGCCGACCCACCGGTAGTCATGACAAGACCTTCATCCTGACACACTCCTAAAATCCAGGGTAGGTGTGTTCTGCTCTGTCGGCTAGCTCGTTAGGAGTGCTCCAGGAGCAAGTTTAGGTTCCAGAACTGGAGTTAAAAAAAGATTTCGTTGGTTACTGTTCTGAAATACCCCAACAAAACTCTGCTTAATAACTCCCTGCTAATTGGTAAATAGCTAAGCTCTATTTATATCAGATAGGAGAGATTTTAAAAAAATAACTTTAATTATTAGCCTCACCACTTACGCTGATGACACATGTGTTTATCATAAACAATGATCCCTTCATTACCTCCTAACCCTTCAAGATGGTGTCAAAAATGGAGAATCAAAATAAATCCAAAAAAATCTCACTAATTAACCTTCACCCTTCATCGTAAACCCACGACTTCGTGTCCTACAGTATCCTTTAATGATCTTCCACTAATCACTGTTGACAGATCCGCTAGCTAGGACTCCACTTGGACAAACGTCTTACTTGGGAATCCACATACAAGACTAAAAAGACAAGAAAAACTGCCCGTCGTTACCGATTACTTCAACATTTATTAGACAAAACGTTCAAAGATCCACTTAATTACAAAAGACGAATATGCATGACTGTGATTAGACCTATCTGGACGTACGGAGTGAGCTTTGGGGCTCTACTAAACCTCCAATTCATCTCGCATCCGATCTTACAATTCAAAATCCTTCGAAAAATCCTCAATGCACCTTACTCTGTCACCAATAAAACTAATCTATAAAGATCTTAATGTTTCATATGTTGCTGATTTAGCCTAAACCTAGATATCTATCCTTTCATAGTAAGCTCCGTAACCACTCAATCCTTAATTTCTCAACTTGCTTCCCACACCATTCCTGATAATCCTCCGAGGCGTCTGAAAAGACATGCAAATAGGATGTGAACCTGAAGAAAGAAATACCTAAAGTTCCAAGTCGATAATTAGCAGCAAACGTAGACCACGTCTTCATCCATGAAATATTCAGCGGAGCCGAAAACAGAAGAAGCACTGAAACCGCCGCCAAAATATGCTGAAGATGACCGAATTCACTCCGAATTTTAACCAAAACATTTTTTATATGATGGAGTATTGTTGACTGAGAAGTATTTAAAGATGTAGGTAGTTAAGCTATGCAGTCATAGATACAGGTGCAATTAAAAAATAAATTTTAACTTATAATGCAGATGCACATAGGGGTTTTTAGCTAATCTGGCGGCCAAAAGTCGATTTGATTAAATCCACATAAAGTAAAAGAAACTAAGCTATTTTATAAAGTTAGATAAAGAGAAGGACATTATGTGACCCTTGTTCCTTCCTTCCCTGCAATATCTAAGTCGTACAACTAGTTCAAACGGCCCCATCCCGTCTGGCCAATGGATATCTCTAAAGTGTAATCACTTAAATTAAATGGGTTTTCTTATATTTAGTGATATTCTTTATAAATAGAGTTATTGTTCTTGAAACTGCTGGTGAGGACACATACTTTTGAAGTGTTTCAGTATTTTATCAATTAAGGTATCAGTACCACTTCGGCTGTTTGAAAACCATTCTATTTTTTCGTTTATTTTCAACCACATTTTAGCATATTTAGTGTTTTTTTGTTGTACTTCAGGTGCGTTCCGGCTGTTATTTTTAATTTCCTTGAAAGATTAAACTTTTAAAAATAATAATGAGCAAATCAGCTGCACCTTTTCGCATTTAAGTTCAATCAAGTTAAACACAAGGTTCATTTACAAACATTTGCAGCCTGATATTAAATATCAAAAATACAAGTATTTATCCACCTAAGATGCATAAAAGCCTTATTTACAAGTGCTTGAACTTTGAAAGTAAAACTGCTGCCAATACAGTTTGCTCTCCGAATAAGCCGTTGAGGCATAAATCAA